>PVJI01021450.1:0-27059 GCA_004026765.1 Micronycteris hirsuta
TTTTATATATACAAATTGATTAGTGTATTTAATATGTTTTAAAAATATTTACATATTAGTGTATTTAGGTCTAACTGATACTTTTAATAACTTGAAGGCGTAGTATTGTGTAAATGAACCATAATTTATTTAAACATATCATAGTTAGGAAAATCGAGATGGCTTAACAATTTATTTAAAAATAAGCAATTTATTGCTTCTCAGCTTTTTGGCTAAGCTCAAGTGTAGTAAAAATAAGCAATTGATGCTAAAATGAATATCTTTACATGGTTCTTTTGAAATTTATGAATGCTTGCATTTTTATAAAATATAGGCCTAAAAGTGAGAAAATTAAATTTATCTCTTAAAATCTCTACTAAAAAACAAAAACTTGACACTTTTCTTACATTTACCAAAGCTGCATATTAATATCTTTAATTTTTTTCTCATATTTTGATGAAACATAAAATCTTATTTTTAAGTTGTCTTATCTGGAATTCTTAGTTAGGTGGAAATATTTCCATGTTTGTATTGATTAATTATATTTCTTTCATGAGATGTTTTTTTTATTCTTTTCTCATTTTCCTAATGCATTTTTCTTTTTTATACATTTTGATTATAAATACTTGACTCTTGTATGTGCTGGAAATTGTTTTCCTACTTTGTGCCTTGTTTTTTTTTTTTATCTTAGGCTATAAGATCTTTGAAAATACAGAAATACAAAAATTTGGCCAAATATGTTAAATGTTTCCTTTATGATTTTAGAGTTTGTAATTTATTGGGAAAGTCTTTTCCAGGACTATTAAAGTATTTTCATTTTTTCCAAATGTGCCATATTTAAAAATTTTTACATTTCTCTCTTCATTTATCTGAAATACACTTTTGACTATGTTCTATGTGTATATAGGATTTAACTTTTTATTTTCCAAATAGCTAGCCAATTTTCATATGGTCATTTATAACAGTCCATATTTTTTGTAAATGATTCCAATTCTTAAATGCTCACAAAGTCATTTGAATTTTTCAAAATTATTTTCTTCCATTAATCAATGTATATATTTCTTCAACAAATGCACACTAAGAGTTATCATAACTTTATTTTATATTTTGATAATAAAATGCTGACATTCAGTAGGCCCATATTTGACTATAAATTCTATCTCATGGATCATTAAAGTACAAATACTAAATGTCTTATATAAGTAAAAATTCAAAATGACAAAAGTTAAAAGAATTCAGGTTGAAAATAAAAAAAAAATATATGCACCTTACCTTTGTGTGTCCAAACGCATGAGAGCTGTGGATAAAAAATAAAAGCTCACTTATTTATTTATACTTATCTTATGGAAGGAACAATATGATATGGATTAACCCTTGGCAATCAATTTTTAAAGTTTAAATACACTGTTTAAAAATTTAACAGGAGAATAGAAATGGATGCATAACTTCCAAAACCCCAGATTAAAAAAAAAAAACACACAAAGAAAGACAATCTGAGCACTCCAACCAATGACAGCAAAAATAAGAAAATACAGGACATAGGAAAATAAAAACAATAAGAAAGCAGGATAAGTAGAACATTTAAAAAAATACAGCAGGAGTAATTTAAGACAGACCAGGAAATCTTGATAAATATCAACAGGTCAAGCAACCCTTTTAAACATAGAGACTCTTGATTTGTCTTTTCATTTATCTGGGGTGACATTGGTTAATAAAATTATAGAAGTTTCAAGTGTACATTTCTATTATGCATGGCTTGGTATTAAGTGTGTGCCTTGCAATGTGTTTATTTGAGGTACCCATTTTGAGGTGCATGAATCTTTGAATGCCTCCCTAATCAAAGCTTAATCAGGCACTTGTGTTATAAAAATAAGAAAACTCAACTTTCAGGGCTTATGCTATTGGCATTTTGTGTAATAAAATGAAGCACCCTTTACCAAGAACATGTGTGGTTATGTGCATTTATTCACCTAATAATACAACAGCTTCAAAATATAAAGAAAGATATGCTGTAGAAATGGACGATCTATAATTAGTAGACTATTCTATCTTTTTCAGAAAGACAAAATAAGTCAACAATAAAAAGTAAATAACAATGAAGTGGCTTTAAATTATAGTTATATGTTTATATATGTTTTTTGTATAAAATAAAGTGTGTTCAAATTTCAAAGGACAAGTCACAGAAATTGTTGAATAAACATCATGAGAAATTTACAAGAAAATTCCTAGAATATTCTGATACACAAAAATAAAAGAAGCTATATATTTATCATTGAGAAGGTAACATTAGAAATAAACCAAAAAAAAGTCCTATGGCCTATATAATAAGACCTTTTAAAACAACATTCCTCATAACTGTTGTATAAAGATGAAAACACAATTGAGATATCAAACAATTTTGAAATGAATGACAAAGAAAACACTTGTATATACCAATATTTATGAGTTAAAGCCAAAGGAGCACTCAGCAAATACAATGCACCATTATGGTTTTTTCATTAGGAAACAAGAAAAGTAGAAAATATTATATGTGTTTTATTACATAAAAAACAAAAGTGGTGGTCATAAACATAATATTTCTTGAAGGCATACTATGTGCCAGGCACACTTCTAAGCCACATTGACTTCAAAACAATTCCATGACGTAGGCAATTATTATGCCTATTTTATAATAAGAAGTTGAAGCACAAGTTTAAGTAAGTGACCTAAATTTATCTCAGTAGCAAGCTGGGAAAGTTGGCAATGGTTCTAGCCCAGGACTGATACAATAGTAAAAATAACCTGGACTGCGTCATTAAATTTTAGAGATTGTTCTTTGAAAGTAAGTAAAAAGAATGCAAAAATGATCATTAGGAATAGAAAAGGGTAAAATTACAGATATGGAGTACAATTTAACATTTTTATGAGAATTCTATAGCCAATTTTATAGCAATATATTTTATAATCTGAATGAAATGGATGACATAAAATATGAGTAGACAGATAAAAAATGGACTCAAAAGAGATTTTAAAATAAATTCTGTGTAAACTAATATTTATAGTAGAAATCTAAAGATATTTAAGAGTTTACCTTTGAAAGTGGGTGGCCCGGATTGGTGTGAGTATATTCATTATTCAAAAAATATCAATTGATCCTTGCTCAGAGTAAGGCAACCCCTCTGCAGAATAACTACCTGTATGCACAAAGGTCAAGTGGGTTATTCTTCCTTATTTCTTGTCATCTAACTCTCCCTGGCCCCTACTTCTTGGACTACTACCTAGGGTCCAAAGATTCTTACCAATTTGTGTGCATGTGTGTGTTTGAGGCAATAATTGTTTTATCAGTCAGGTGAACTCTTTGTATTCTTTCTCAGAAAAAATGTTTTTAAATGCATAGAGTCACACATAAACACATATGATCGCAATACACAGGGTTACAAAGAAAACCAATTATATTTAAATATTTTCTAGCCACAGGATCCCTGGGAGGTGGATCTTAAGATCATATTAAGGTCTTGTCATCAGTATTTTGACTAATTTTAGGACTCTTAAATTCCAGTGGACCTTTAGTACTGCCTAAGAATCCTGCATTTCCATAATCCATTCACTCTCCCTGCCTTCTAAATGACTGTTACCACCCTCTCTACTTACCTCAACCCGCCCATGTATCCTAATTCTCCCTCTCTGCAGTGGAAAATCATTGTGGTTCTTCTTTTTTCTTTTTGAAAAAAAAATGATTTAGAAGAAATATTCTCAAAATTTTACTACTATACCTAGTTGTTTACCTTCATCTGTGGCCACATACTTTACCTCTTCTGTTATTGAATATTAACTGTCTATTTTCTGCCTTCCAAATGTGCATATCCTTTTCCTCTTTTCTGCTTGAGAGCATTTCCTCTACAATTCTGTGCCCTCCCTTTCTCTACAACATTACCAATTTCTCCCTTCCTACTTGGAAATTCAGATCAACAGAAAGGAAAACAAAGCTAATCTAAATAAAATTTTACCATTTTATGAGGATCCTAAAGCAAAATAAGCCTAAAACTTTGTTGGAGGCAAAAATGACAAAAATGAAGCTCTCCTACTTTGGAACAGGGTTCTTTGGAAAAGACAATAATAATACTGGGAAAAACAGAAAGCAGCAGGAAAAGAGGAGACAAAATCTTAGACGGATGGACTCTATAAAAGAAGCCATAGGCATGGGTCTACAGGAGCTGAGCAGAGTTGTTGTGGGCAAGACTTTGCGAATGTCATTCATTCATAGGTTGCCAGGAATCAGAGCTGACTCAACAGCATCCAATACACATGATCTATTCTTTGTTGAGTAAGGACATCTTTATCATCAAAAACAAGTTAATGGGTTTGTCTGTTTTTCCTACAGTATCTCATTATAGATCATCATTTTTGCATGCTTTCCCCAAAAGCAAACTTTCATTCCTGCGAGTGACCTAACATGCTATAATAAAATTAATTTTTTAGAAATAAAAAATAAAGATAGATTTTACTATCTTAAAAAATAGTCTTTTGACTTCCTTTTTAGTATTATCCTATTTTTGTTCTCCTTAACACCAAAATTCCTTGAAAGAATTGTACTTACTCTCTCCAATCTAGCATCTCTTGATTTCTCTCGAACACACTGCAATGGTGGGGAGGGGGAGGGGGAAAAGGCAGAAAACTGTACTTGAACAACAATAAAAAAAAATATTTTATCTCCAACTACAGTGACACTGCTCTTATCAGGGGCAACAGCAATCTTAATATTGCTGAAGTCAAGCATCAGCTATCATCATTCATTGCCACAGAACCCAGTAAAATGCCAGCGGCTCGTACAGGTTGTTTGGGTGACTCAAGATAGTGTATGTGAATGATGCTTCTGGGACATACGAGCATCTTGGACCTAACAGCAGCATTTGCACACTTCTGAGTCCTCTTTTCTCTTTAGAATACATTTGTTTATTTGGTCTTTACTACAGAATCACTTGTGTGCTTTTTTCCTCGAAGATCTTATCTGTTTCCTTTCCTTATTCTGTCTCATCTCCTTGACCTTCATTCCTGGAAAGTCCTGGGGCTGTTTTAGTTTTCTTCTTTTCTCTGTTTGAACTTGGCTCTCTAGGTAACTTCATCTAGTCAAATATGCTGATTACTCTCAAATTTATATCTCCTAACCTAATGTGTCCTTTAGTCTCCAGACTCAGATATCCAAATTAATAGTATTCAACATCTTAATTAGGCCTCTAACACTTGACTTGCCATTAACAATCTCCTTAGGTTTCTCTTGTTCTAAATCTCCTCCCATAGTAGCCTATACCATTCTCCATCAATGGAAACTCTATGCTTATATTTGCTCAGGACAAGCCTTGCAGTCACCCTTGACTTCTCTGTTTCTTTTACACCCATCGGCCACCTTTTACTCCACCCTTAAAATATATTATTGTAATATGATATTTAAGGTAGATATATTTACCTTTTTAATCCTCACCTAAGGAATGTTTATTGGAGAGAAAGAGAGACAGAGAGAGAGAAAGAGAGAGAGAGAGAGAGAGAGAGAGAGAGAGAAGAGAGAGAACCATGGATCGGATGCCTCCCACTCGCCCCTGACGGGGAATCAAACATGCAACCTTTTGGTGTATGGGACAATGCTCCAATCAACTAAGCCACTCTGCCACAGCTAAATGTATTATTTTTTAAACAGTGTTCTTATTTAATCTAATTGTTGTAATGCAGATTTCACCAATATTTTATAAATTGATTTTCAACTCAACTTTTATAAAATAACTAGGTCAACAGATGCTTTATAGAGAAACAGAGGATGAGGTGATTTAATAATAAATGATTTTCAAGACTGGTAGTTAATAGTTATGAAGTTTACAGTAAGTATTCATAAAGTATAGTTTGGGAACCCATGGACCCTTTGAGACCTCTTCAAGGAAGTCTGAAAAGTTAAACTCTTTTTGTAATGCTGGTAGGGTGTTACTTGTCTTCCTTACCCTCATTGTCTCTTGTATGTTGTGGAGTTTTCCAGAGGTTGCATGATGTGAGACTACGTTATTGCTATGAAGACTAATAGAATGTATGCTGTGTAGTCTTGTGTTTTAAGAAATTTGTACTTTTAATTTCTAATATAGTAACTGTCAATAAGTATTATCTAAAGAAGTAAAAATTCTTTGAGTTACTTAATAATACTTAAAAATGTAAAGCAGTTCTGATACCAAATATTTGAGAACCCGTGTTTAAGTATATATAAGTATATTTAGTAAATAGAGCATATGTCTATGTATGTTCTAACCCTAAAAGTGTAAATCATAGTCACTGTCTAGAAGATCACAAAATAAAGAATGTGAAACTTATTCTGCCCCTGAGTGATTTAGAACATGATGTAGCATTGAAGTTAGGAAAAAGAGAAGGAAGCAAGTTGACTATCTCCACTATCTAGGAAACTTTTTCAAAAATGAAAACTTAAAGGTAGAGAAGAGAGCTTCCTGAAAAAAACAAATATGTTTTTAAAAAAGCTTGTTCTGTGTTTTGATTTCACTCACCTTTACCCACTACCAACACCTTCTCACCCACCACCAATACACATTTGCATGTGATGCATGTGTGCGTGCACACACATTGGCTACCTCTACGTGGGTCATGAGAAATTCGTTATCATTTTAGAATGGTCACCGTATCTGTATGGAAAAATGCAACTTTCAGAAGCATTTAGAAGGAGGGAGGAAGAATTTGAAACATTTTCTAAGACTTCAATCTATCTTAACAAAGCGATGAATCAGACAGTTTCTACTCAGTTACCAGATTAGATGCTAATATTTTGTGTCATGGATTTAAAATTTCGGTGTCTTCAATTGTTGAAGCTCCAATCCTCAATGTGACTATATTTGTAGATAAGGCTATATGGAAGTAAGCAAGGTTAAATGAATAATAAAACTAAAGTCCCGATAAAATCAAATTAGTATTCTTTTTAAAAATTATTTTTATTTTAATTATTTTTTATTGAATTTATTGGGGTAACATTGTTTCATACAACCATACATGTTTCAAGTGTACAACACAATAAAACATAATTCACACTCTACATCACATGCTCATAGCCCAAATTAAAGTCTCTTTTTTCCCTCATTTGTCCTCTGCCCACCTCCACCTCCCCCCATGCCCCTTGCCCTCCGGCTATTACTATACTGTTGTCTGCTTCTATGTGATATATATAGTCATCTTGTCCAAGACTTTCATTTACTGGGAATGTTTTGATTACTGCTTTGATTTTATTAGTTGTAATTGTTCTATTCAGATTTTCTGAGTCTCCCAAATTCAGTTTTGAAAGATTATATGTTTTTAGGAATTTATCGATTTCACCAAGGTTGTCCAATGTGTTGAGATATAGTTGTTCATAGTATCTTCTTATAACCCTTTTTATTTCTGCAGTTTTACTTGTTAACTCTCCTCTTTCATTTCTAATTTTTATGTATTTGGGTCCTCTCACTTTTTTTTTCTTGATGGGCATGGTTAAAGATTTGTCATACTTGTTTATTTTTTCAAAGAATCTGCTCTTGGTTTCATTGATCTTTTGTATTGTTTTTAAGTCTCTACGTCATTTATTTTTTCTTTAATCTTTATTATGTCCTGTCTTTTACTTACTCTGGGCTTTGTTTGTTTTTCTTTTTCTAGTTCTTGTAGGTGTGAGATTAGAATGTTTATTTGAGATTTTTCTTACTCCTTGAGGTAGGCTTGTAATGCTATAAACTTACCTCCTGGGACTGCTTTTGTTGTGTCCCATAGATTTAGGGTTGTTTTATGTTTATTTTCATTTGTCTCCAGGTAACTTTGAATTTCTTCCTTGATCTCATTGTTAGCCCAGTATTGCTTAATAACATGTTATTTAGCTTCCATGTATTTGAGTGTTCTTCAGTTTTTTATTTGTAATTGATTTTGTAATTGATTTCTGGTTTCATACCATTGTGTCAGAGAAGGTACTTGATATGATTTTAATCTTTTTTTATTTTATTGAGACTTATCTTGTGTCCTAATGTGTGGTCTATCTTTAAGAATATTCCATGTGCACTTGAGAAGAATGTGTATTCTGCTGCTTTGGGATGAAATTTCTATAAATATCAATTACATCTATCCAGTCCAGTGTGTCATTTCAGGTCGCTGTTGCCTTGTTAATTTTTTTTAATCTTCACCCAAAAATGTATATTTATTGATTTTTAGAGAGAAAGTAAGAGGGAAAGAAAGAGCGAGAATGAGAAAAATTGATGTGGGAGAGAAACATTGATTGGTAGCCTCCCCTGCATACCTTAACCAGGTATTGAACCCTTCAACCTAGGTATGTGCCTTGATCGGGAATTGAACCTGCAACCTTTTGGTGTATGGGACAACACTCTAACCAACTGAGCCACTTGGCCACGGAATGTTGTTGGGTTTTTTTGACTGAAATATCAATCCATTGATGTCAGTAGTTTGTTAAAATCCCCAGTCTGACTGTATTGCTGTTTATCTCTCTCTTAATGACAACCAAGATTTTCTTTTCATATTTAGGTGCTCCTATATTGGATGAATATATGTTTACAAGTGTTATATGCTCTTGGTGGGTCAATCCCTTTAGTATTACATAATGACCTTCTTTGTCTGTTGTTATGGGCTTTGTTTTAGAAGCCCATATCTATTTTGTCTGATGTAAGTATTGCTACCCCACTTTTTAAATTTGTTTCCATTTTCATGGAATATTTTTTAATCCTTTCACTTTCAGTTTGTGTGTATTTTTGCTCTGAGGTGGTCTCTTACAGGCAGCATATATGTGAGTCATGTGCTCCTATCCATTCAGCTACCTTGGGTCTTTTGTTTTTTGTTTCTTTTTTAAAATTATTATTTAAGACCTTTATTAATAGGTTCTTGCAATTTGTTGACTTTTTTTGAAAAACTCAAATTATAAACTTTTGTTAAAAATTAAAAATGAGGTTCTTAAAAACCTCAACTTGACCAGATATGAAACAATTAAAAATCTTTTAAAGGTGTATTGAGAAAAACCAGTTTTCAAAAACAATACTTTTGTCATAACCAAAAAAAATGTCTTTATATAAAAATAATAAAATCCCCAGGCTGCAGAGACAATGTAAGAAACAGATTTGGTTTCTTTAGCAGGAATGACACCAAGGAAGATGTACTGTACAACAGCCTGTCATAAAGAAGAATAACCCCAGGAAGTACCTTCCCATTGTAGTGGACAGAGAGACTGTGGAGTTTAATGTTGTTGAAGGAGAAGAGGGTGCAGAGGCAGCAAATGTGACAGGCCCTGGAGTTCTAGTTGAAGACAGTGAATATACTGCAGATGGTAACCCTATGCATATCTCCACCCTTTGTACAAGTCTAGGTGGCTTCTTTTATAAATCCTTCGTTATGATATTTCAGTTTAGCTAGCCTTCAGTTGGTTATTCAGGTTGATTGCCATATAATTTACCTGGAAATCCAGTTTGGTGCTGGGAGGGGGTAAGTGTAGCCGCTGCTGACATCTTGGAGCCCAGGATTCATATTCCTATAAGAAGAAATAGATGCAGGAGAGCTTGCTCTCTTTCTCTCTCCATTTCTATTTCTCATGTAAAGACATAAATGAGCTCTCAGCAGGAACCAAAAAAAGCGAGAACCTTCATCTTGGACTTTTATCCTGCAGAACTGCTATTTGAGATATACAGTCTGTGATATTTTGTTAAGGCAGCCCAAACTGACTAAGACATTATTATATAAGATATTGAAACTTGGGCATGGAGGAATAGTATAGATATATTTAAGAAACCGTATAATAAATTGCAAAATATTATTTTCTCCCCTGGACCAGTTAAGTTGCCTCAAAATTTTCAATATATAGATAAATGTTTTGATTCAAGGCTTCTGTTTTTAATGTTATATGAAAGACAGAACATAGTAAAAATCCATTATTGCTCTTTAACCCTTTACACTCAATTAGCTTCTTAGATTATGATTGAATGGGACTGAGAAGAGTTGATGTAGAATAGATAGGAAAATTAGTGATGGCACACAGTTGTTGCCTGACATCATCTATAGGATGATAACAGTGTCACTCAGAGCTTGAGGAGACCTTACGAATCAGGAAGTTCTCCTCATTTTACTGATGAGAAAGTTAAACTCTAGACTTGCAAACTGATTTGCCCATGAACCTCAAAATAGTAAATGATGGCTCCTAACCCATATATCTTTTTTAAGTTTATTTTCTTCTCATTCTAGTGAGCGGGGAAAGGAGAAAGAGAAAGAAAAATCAATGCAAGAAAGAAACCTCATTTGGCTGCCTACTGTACGTGTCCCATTTGGGACTGAGCCTGAGACCTGGACATGTGCCCTGACGGGGAATTGACCTAGTTACCTTTTGGTTATGGGACAATGCTCCAACCAACTAAGAAATTATGGTGAGGGCTAACCCAAATATCTTCACTCATAAAACTTTCTACTAGAAAGTCTCAACATATGTGATGGTAACTAATAACTTCCAAGTGATACTTCATTTACTTGTTTATTATTTTAAAATTAGAAAAATTATGTTTCAATTACAGTTGAAATACAATATTATATTAGTTTCATGTGTACAGCATAGTGATTAGACTTTTGTATAATTTCTGAATTGATCACCTCAATAAGTCTAGTATCCACTGGCCAAGTTATACATGAATATTTTTGGAGGTAAGCTATCATTAAAATATTAGTTAGTATTTTTGTTTTTTTTTTAAAGATTTTTATTTATTTATTTTAGAGAGAGGGGAAGGGAGGGAGACAGAGAGAGAGAGAAACAACAATGTACGGTTGCCTCTCACATGGCCCTCACTGGGGACCCGGCCCACAACCCAGGCATGTGACCTGATGGGGAATCGAACTGGGACACTCTGGTTCCCAGCCCGCGCTCAATCCACTGAGCTACACCAGCCAGGGTGTTTTTTTTTTGTATTTTTTTTTATTAAGAACTTATTTTTAAGAGCAGTTAAAGGTTCACAGCAAAATGGGGGAGAATGTATAGCAATTTTCCATATACTTCCTGTCCTCACACATGTATAATTTCCCATATTATCAATATCCCCCACAAATGTGTAACATTTGTTACAATTGAATAGACATTGATATATTATAATCTCCTATATTCCACAGTTTATATTAATGCTTACTCTTGGTGTTGTACATTCTATGAGTTTAGTTGAATGTATAATGACATGTATCAATAATTATGATATCAAATAGGATATTTTCACTGACCTAAAAATTTTCAATGCTTCCATCTATTCATCTCTCCCTTCATCCTCAGTTCTTCAACACCTGGCAACTCTAATCTTTGTATTATCTCCATATTTTTGCCTTTTCCCAAATATTACATAGCTAAAATCATGCAGTATACAGCATTTTCAGATGGGTTCTTTTATTCAGTAATGTGCATTTAAGTTTCCTCCATGTATTTTCATGACCTGTCAGCTGAACTCCTTTTTGCACTGAATAATATTCCAATTTATTGATATAAAAGAGTTTATTGATTAATTCACTACCGACAGACATCTTGGTTGCCTCCAAGGTTTTGCAATTACAAATAAGTTTCCTATAGACATCACAGTGCAAGTTTTTTTTGTGGATATAAGACCTTTGGATAAACACCAAAGAGTGTGATTGCTGGGTTACATGGCAAGAATATGTTTAATTTTATAGGAAACCACCAAACTTTCTTACAAAGTCGTTGTACCATTTTACATTCCCATGAGCAATAAATGAGATTTCCTTTTGCTCTACATCTTTGTCAGCATTTGGTGTTGTCAGTGTTCTGTATTTAGCCATTCTAATAGATACTTAGTGGTATCTCATTGTTTTCATTGCAATTCCCTAATGACTTAAGGTGAGAGCATCTATTCATATGCTTATTTTCATCTATTATTTATATCTTCCTTGGTGTTGTATCTGTTTGTGTCTTTAGTAAATTTTTAAAGTCAGGTTGTTTGTTTTATTCTGTTGGGTATTGAGATCTTCGTATATTTTGATAAAAACTTTTTATCAGATATATCTTTTTTTAAAGATTTTATTTATTTATTTTTAGACAGAGGGGAAGGGAGAGAGAAAGAGAGGGAGAGAAACATCAATGTGTGGTTGCTTCTTGTGTGCCCCATTCCGGGGGCCTGGCTCACAACCCAGGCATGTGCCCTGACTCAGATTTGAACCGATGACCCTTTGGTTCGCAGGCCAGAGCTCAATCCACTGAGCTATACCAGCCAGGGCAGATACATCTTTTATAAATATTTTCTCCTGCTCTGTGGCTTGTCTTCTTATTTTCTTGACATCCTCTTTAACAGAGGATTAATTTTTCATTTTAATGAAGTCCAGCTTGTCAACTATTTCTTTCATGAATCATGCCTTTTTTTGTTTTATCTAAAGAGTTATTGCCATACCCAAAGTTACAGGTTTTCTCTTATGTCATCTTCTAAGAGTTTCATGTTTATGTGTCTTATATTTAAATCTCTGATGTATTTTGAGTTAATTTTTATAAAGGGTTTAAGGTCTATGTCTCAATTTATTTGTACTTTGCATGTGTATGTCCAGTTGCTGTAACACCATCTATTGAAAAGACAATCTTTGCTCCATTGCTTTGTCTTTTTAATTTTTTGGTCAAAGATAAGTTGATTACATTTATGTGGGTCTATTTCTGGGCTCTCTATTCTGTTCCTTTGATCTGCTTGTCTATTCTTTCATCGTTTCTTTCTGTCATCATTACTGTAGCTTTATAGTAAGTCTTAAAGTTGCGTTGTGTCAATACTCCATCTTTGTTTTCCAATTTTATATTCATTATCTCGGGTCTCTCACCTCCTCTTTGTATAAAATTAGAATCATTTTTTTTGACATCCACACAAAAACAGGCTAAGGTTTTGAATGGGACTGCATTGAAGCTATAGAAAAATTTGGGAATAACTGACACATTGATAATACAGTCTTTCTATTCATGAACATAAAAATTTTCTCCATTTATTTAGCTATTTATTTATGTCTTTCATTAGAGTTTTCCTCTTCATATAGAACTTGTATTTATTTTGTTAGATTTATATGTAAGTATTTCATTTTGGGGGATGTTAATGTAAATGGATCATGTTTTTAATTTCAAAGTCCCCATGTACATTGCTGGTATACAGTACACTTAAGTAAGTGACTGACTTTTATTTATTAACCTTGTATTCTGCAAACTTGCTGTAATCACTTTAGTCATGGGAAAATTTGGCCAATGCTTTCAGATTTTTTAAATAGATGATTATGTCACCTGTGAGCTAAGATGGTTTTATTACTTCCTTCCCATGCTCATTTTCTTTTCTTTTCTTGTCTTATTACATTAGATAGAACTTCCCATATAATGTTGAAATGGAGTAAGCTTTCAGTTTCTCACCATTAAATGTTATGTTAGCTGTAGGTTTTTTTGTTTTTGTTTTTGTTTTGGTAGGGGAGTGGGGAAGTACTCTGTAGTGTGCTGATTAGGTGACTGTGTTTTAGTAATTCTGTGCCCCTGGACTATGAACTTCTTAAGTGTTTCTCAGTGTTTTCTCCCCTTTCAGCAGGACTGAATAACAAAAGTGGGCTGGAGTTGGATATTTCCTTTTCCCAGGTTAGTTAGGCTTTCCCCAGCAAATTAGGTTTTGGTTAACTGGTTTTCCCTGAAGGCAGGCCTTTTTAAGGACAGAGTGTTCTGGTCTATTTTAAAATGATTCTTTACTCCTCTTCCTGCAGGAAGAAAAATTTTTCTCTGATATTTACTGTAGGAACCTGGTCAAGCTTATTTCTGGAAGTAAATATCACAACACTGTGGGCACCCCTTTACGACTGGATTCCCCTGGAAGTTTTCACCCTCTGCCTTGTCCACGACAAGCATCCAGCAATTCAGCAATTACTGTTCAGGTTTTTCTTCCTGGCACTGATTCCCTCCAGAGTTGACAGAGACTCCCTGTCTTTGTCTGCAGTCTGGGGGACAGAGTTTGCCCTGTGTCCTCCCCTGTCTTAAAGATCCAAGAAGAGTTGTTGATTTTTAAGTCTGTTCAGCTTTGTACTTGTTAGCACAGAGTGGCAACTTCCAAGCTCTTGACATGCAGACCAGAAACTGATCTTCTTTGGCTGAGTTTTTTAAACCTTTTTATTTTTCATTTGAAACATTTATTGGTTTGAATCGTGTGTGTGTGTGTGTCTGTGTGTGTGTACATACAGAGAGAGAGAGAGAGAGAGAGAGAGAATCATTCCCACCCAATGTCTTTTTAAATTCCACATTTTCACAGTAGACACTTGTGTTTAGTCTGCCACCAACATTTTACCTCAGTAGGTAACTGCTATCAGTATCTATTTAGCATAATAATTAAAAATTGTTTTGAATCAATTCACTATATATTTCACTACATTTGGTAGTCTTCTTTTGCTCTTAAAGTTTTACTTCAAGTTAATATGTAAAAGACACTTCCCTAGGGAGGTATAGTACAAGAAAATTCCTCTTTCAACTTGGGACGTCTCACTGATTTCTTCGTTTTCTTCACTGTTGGGCCTGTGCCTGCCAATACAGTCCCCGGTAGAGAAATTCTTTAAAATTCCCAAATGTTTTAAAGAATGCTCTAGAATGCAACTTCTGCCAGAATCTAATTAGACAGGAAACCTGGATTTGGGGAGACATTCTTTGTAACTGGCTTATTTTTTCTTTACGCCTATTCTCAAAAAGAATCATAAAAATATTGTCTTCATAATTATTCCTTCTCCTTATTTTTGGCCTTTTCCATAATGGCTTAAAATTCTTCTAAACAATAAGAACAAATGTTATAAACAAACTCCTTCACAGGCTTTTCTTCCTCACATCCTCCTTCTCTTCCTACACTCTGAATAGAAAACAAAGACAAAACCTCATGAAGCAGAATTTCATAAAGCAAATGCAGAAGTCACAAATCTAGCAAAAATAAGGCATGGATCAATTTTTTACAGCTTATCAATACATTTAGTTTCTCAAAGTGACTTTTCTATGATATCTAAGGAAGTTGATCCCACTAGCAACAAACTAGCCTGGTGGTGTAAAGGCTGCTGACCATTCTGGCATTGATGCTGCCCACAAAAATATGCAGCATGCTACAAGTGGAATTTACCCTTTGGCCTTTAGCTCCCCCTCTTTTAAACCAAGAAGTATTGTTTGCACTGTGAGGCCAGTTTTCCACCAGCTAAAGGAGTTTGTAGCTTATTACCAAATGATCTTAAATCAGTTCCAGAAAATACGGAATTTCTTTTTTCATGAGCACGGAAAAAAAAAGGCGAAAGTTACCAGTTTTCAAATAAAATAAAATTACTAATATTCTTCTAGCTTTTTGTTTATTCCTGACATTATGTTTCATTTCAAAGCATATTGGAACTTACGATTGGAATTATATGCATCTAAGAAGATGCAGTGAATCTCTGTGTTTAGATTCCCACTTATCCATCAGCTTCCTTAAGTTCACTTACCTTTGCTTTTAAAGAAATAAATAAAAATAGCTGGAGATACTGGTAGATTTTTCAAACACAAGGTTAGTATACACACACACAAAGAAAGAAAGAAAGAAAGAAAGAAAGAAAGAAAGAAAGAAAGAAAAGAAAAGATGTCCAGCAATCAGAAGAAAGAGCTTTGTCTTCTTTTCTTGTAAAGAACAAAGAACACAGATTGGTCCATTACAAAAGTAAATGAAGAAAACTCAGAACAATGATTAAAAACTGCCTGAATAATCTTATATATACAAGTGTAGAGAGTATTGTTGGATAATCTGTGATTATCATGTTTAAAAGATCTGTCTTTACCATGTGAACATGGGCTGTTATACCTATTTTTATCCTTTTATACTCAAGAAAACTCAAGTAGAGAATTATTGAAGTTAGTGCCTGAGGTCAGAAGACAATCAAAATACACCTTTGTGTCTTTCAAACATTTCTGTTGTTGCTGAACACTTAGCTTCCCATGGTAATAATAATAATAATAATAAAAATAAAAAGCAGGGAAGCAAAATTTTATGAAAATTGGCTGTAACATACAATGGAAGTGAAAAAAGAAGTAAAGTGTTAAAATGCCAAATGTGATTTTCTTGGCTTAATGATCTCAGATTTCAGATTAAGAACTGATTTATTTAAGTCTCTTTTGTTTGGGCATAAGGATAGAGTTCTTGTCAGAAAATTGTTCACTTTTCTTGGCTGTAGTAACATTATAAATGCTGCCAAAAAAAGTGGCAATAAAGAGTTAACTAAATATATCCACATCTCAAAGGCATTTTAATTTGAATTTTAGAAAAAGATTGTAGTTAATTCACTTTTAAATGTTGCAAACTTTCTTAATTGTAAGAAGTAAAAATGGAATTTATATATTAAAAAAAACTGTATGGTTTGCTATTTAAGAAAGACAGAGAGAGACAGAGAAGCAGATTCAAAAATAATTGGCAATCTCTTTCAAATCTATTCAGAGGCTGAGGGTCATGTCCAGGATGAGGACCATTGATAGTACAATTATTTATGCACTCTAGGTCACATAATCACAGGGGACACAAGGGGAAAAGAGACTGTCCACATATTATTCTCTCTTATTCAATTATTTGACCAGAATTCCAGTAACATCTGATTTGTTGCAATAAGAAACAAAATACTTCTTGCAATCTCAGTGCTTTAATCCCAAGGAAATGTAATTCCTGGAACAGTTACTATTTTTCAGAAAGTCAGAATTGGTAGAAAATAAATAAAATTAAATTTTGTAAAGGGGAATAAAAGAAACATTTTTCAAAGTGTTTCCATTCTCCAAAATGGTCAGTTACAAAGGATCACAGAGTAGGCATTCTGTTTCTTGGTTGGTCATGACAAAGAAAGGTGAGAGGAATACAGGAACAATAAAATGCAGATACTTAAAAATACTCATTGATATATAATTTACATAAAATAAAACTCATTGAATTTAATTATGTAATTCAAATAAGTTTAGAAATGTGTATCTGTGGGTAATTTACATCACAATCATGATATACACTTTTTCCAGCCCAGGAATTAATTCCCTGTATTTCTTTGTTGCCAGCCATCAACCACCTCTTGCAACAATTGGTCTGTTTTCTATCTTTGCCTTTTTTTCAGAATTTCTCACAAATAGAATTATAAAGTATGCAGTCATTTTATTCTGATCTTTTTCTTTTAGCATAATATTTTGAAATTTATCTATATTAATATGTGTATCAGCAGTGTTTTTTTTCATTGTTTAGTTGCATTCTATTATATAGATATTTGACAATTTATTCACCAATTGATAAACACTTGAGTTTTTATCTATTATTAATAACACCTTTATAAATATTTGAGTTCATGCCTTTGTGAGAACCTATGTCTTCATTTCTCTTGGGCAAATATCCAAGAGTGGGATTGCTAGGTCATATAGTAAATGTATATTTAACTTCATAAGAAATTGTCAAATTTTTCCTAAAATGATGGTTACCATTTGGCATTCCCACAGAGAGTGTATTAGAGGTCCAGTTGCTTCACATTCTTAACCACATTGTGTGTAGTCAGTGTTTTTAATTTTAGCCATGCAAGTGGGTATATAGAAGTATTTTACTGTGACTTTAATGCAGATTTTTCTAATAATAGTGTTGACTTTTATGTCCATATTTGCAATTCCTTAGAAGAATATCTGTTCAAAACTGTTGCTCATATTTGTTCATTTTTAAAATGAGGTTGATTTTTTTTATTGAGTTTTAATATAACTTCACATATTCTGGGTTGAAGTTTCATTTTTAAGAGAGTAAATTAAAAAAATATTCAGTGAAGTCCAATGTATCAATTTTTTTTCTTTATGAATCCAACTTTTGGAATAATATTTAAGAATCCTTGACTGTCCTAAGGTCACATAAATTTTCTCCTTTGTTTTCTTTCTTCATATTTACAGGTTGAGCTTTTACATTGAAATCTATGATCACTTCATGTTAATTTATGCTAATATATATGGTAAGGGTAAAGTTTCTTTATTTTAATATATAAATACTCAGCTGTTTTAGAACTATTTTTGAAAAGACAATTTTAACCCCTTGAATTACCATGGCATATTTGTCAAAATTAATTAAGCACATTTGCATAATTTTATTTCTCAACTTCCTATTCTATTTCATTGACCTTAATGTTTATCCTTTTGCCAATGTCACAATGTCTTACTGTATTTTTTAAAGGTATTGAAATAGAGTAGGCTAAATCCTCCAACTTTGTTCTTTTTCAAAATTATTTTGGTTATTCTAATTTTTGCATTTCACATACATTTTAAATCAACTTGTGATTTCTACCAAAAAGCCTGTTTAGAATTTGAATGAGACTGCATTGAAATCTGTAACAGTTTGTCTGGGTCTTCTCTTTTATCTTTTGGAAAAATGCTATAGTTTTCAATGCATAAGTATTACTCATCTTTTTAAATTGATCCTAAATATTTTATCTAATGACATTTAAAAATCCAACTGTAACCCTAGCTGGTGTGGTTCAGTGGATTGAGTGCTGGCCTGTGAACCAATGTGTCTCTGGTTCAATTCCCAATCAGAGTATGTGCCTGGGTTGCAGGCCAGGTCCCTGGTAGAGGGTGTGTGAGAGGCAACCACACATTGATGTTTCTCTCCCTCTCTTTCTCCCTCCCTTCCCCTCTCTAATATAATTCAATAAAAATCTTTACAAAATCCAACTGTAGGTTGCTAGTATATAGGGATACCATTAATTTTTTTATATTGACTTTGTATCCTATGACTTGGCTAAACTCTCTCTCCTCTTAACTAAACAAAGAATGAAGAGGTAGGAAGATTTTAGGATTGGTTAATTCAGCATTATGTAATGTGATCAGGATCTAGATATATTTTATAGCTTAGCTCTGCCATCCCCATCAGCTTGGCTTTGACCTCTAGTTTATTTTGTTATGGTCATAAAATGGCTACGAAAATTTCAAGCATCGTATTCTTACACAGAGACATACACAAGCCAAAGCCTAGATAAGAAAATGATTTTTCCGATGCCTCTTGAGAGATTTTCCAAATACTCTTTTCTTCCAAGACTTATTCATCAGAACTTAATTGCAAACCCATTCTTGAACAACTGTGGTCAAGGAGACCAGGTTCACCACGACTGGCTCTTACTAATCAAGACTCATCTGCTGGGTCTGGTGAAACGTTTAGCCTCCTCTAAAGAATGTGAGTGCCCCATCCCCAAACAAAATCAGGTTCTCTTTAAAAGTTAGAATAGGAGAGAATGGCTAAGGTGTCATCAAAAAGAGTTTTTTAGGTCCCTGATAATTTTAGAGATCATTTTATATGGTTTTAATTGCTTGGCTACAGAGTAATAAAAACAACTATTTTGATCTTGACTTACATACATCAGTGTTGTGAGACAGAGATGTGGGATATTATCTATATTTTACCCATGATGGATCTAAATCAACTCTTAATAAATAAGGTAATGGAACCGCAAGTCAAGCACAGGACCATAGTAATTATACATAGATTTTAGAAAAACCTTTACTCCTTTTGATAAGCAAGTCTATTTAAAGTCTTTCACAGTTATAAACTTAAGGTTAATCTTATTTTAGTGCAACAATGGCAAAGGAAAAATCCTTATTCATGTTATTTTTGGGTCCTATAAATAATGGCAAAAATGACTAAGAGTATATCTGTAATCTTAAAAAAAGAAAGACGTTAAAGTAACCAAAAAGAAACCGGCCAAATAACACACACGAGAAGAATGTAAAATCGCAAAGCATAATGCTGGAAAATTGTTCATTGATCTCTTAAAATAGATACTCATCTGTGAAAGTGCTTGAGACTCCAAAAGGGCCTACTTAATTAAACATAAATTCAAAATAAGCACTGAAGTGAAAGTTTAGACAGTTCTTTCACTTATTTTCTTACTAAAAAAACCACAACACAATATTCTTGGTATATGTGATCCTATTCATTGAAGCACATCCCTCCTAAAAATACTTTATGTCCAAAAACCTTTAATAAAGCACTTGAGATTTAAAGGTTAAAAGTTTAAATTTGAAAGTTAAGAGTATAATAGCATTATTAACAAATTAGACTATTTTGTGTTCAACTGGTAAGTTCTTATATTTCTGTATGATAGTAACTTTACATAATTAAATTTTCTAATATAACTTAACATAATTTAATACATATATATGTATGTACTACACATCGTGTGTGTGCATATGTATTAAAACCATGATCCCAACAAGTACCATGGAGGGTATAACTCTGGCATCAAGGAAAATAAATCAAAATATTAAAATGCTTTATTTTCTTAGCATTTGGGAGGTTCAAAGAGTCTCTGGGAACATTCCCCCCCTCCCCCAGTAGCTGGGGCAGAGCAGTGAGTGGCAGTCTCGCCAGCTCCACCCAGTGTCTGCCAAGGGCCAAGGCTGGGTGAGCATGGGGACAACATGAGGGCATTGGAATGCTCTACCCTGGCAGACTCCTGAACCACCTCAGTGTTTTAACCTAGTAAATACTACATGCATCACATCCCAAGGTGAAGAAAGGGGGAGGTAGAGGTCAGGGTCTACACGTCCAAATGGCCTAGCAATACCCCAGGGTCCCAAACAGGACGTTTAGGACTGGAAGAAACTATAGGAACCAGAGACTCTATTCCAAAAGGGAAGTTGAGAGTTGAATATATATTAATGAGGGCATGAGGGATTAGTGACTTTCTAATTCTTTCTTAGATTCCAAGCCATAGATCATTTTTCAATCTTCAGAGTATCCATAGTTAAAGAAAAATTTTAGAGGGTGAAATTTTCTTTCTAAGAATAACTTGCGCCTTATTAATTCTTCAAATCAGAGAGTTTGGGAGGTCAAGGAGCCGGTCGGTATGGGATGCTGTGGAAGATGCTAGCGATACCGTGACGGCAAAACAGACTTTATTCTTTCCACTCTTTTTACCTCCACCCTGACTCTTTTCCTGAAGCTTGTAAATAGACACAATTATCTGTCTTACTTAAAGTAAAACAAAATTATGCAAAGCAATGCAGATGAAACTACACTGAGCCAGTAACATCTTTGGACAACCAATCTCTGTCCTAGCTAACTTTATGAAAATGTCTCCTGTTGCCATCTCAATTTACTTACCTCTCCACTAACTGTCTTGGCAAAAATATAGAATAATTTTCCAAATGACACATCTAATGTTCTCCTTTTAGTTTTCCTTTAATTTGCTTTCTGAAACGATGGACATTTTTGTCTACTCTTTTCCTTTTGGAACTCTCAACTCCCTTGTTTTCTGTGACTCCATTTTCTCTTGTTCAACTTTAGATTTCTAACTACTTATTTTCAGTAGTTAGAAATCTTTCAGTCTCCATCCCCCCATCCTTTCCAAGTTTTCTGTTCTTTGAAAGTTTCAGGGCATCCTCAAGTAATCTGATGTCTCTCTTTTGCCTATAGCTAGCCGCAGCACCTGTATGCTGGTGCTCTCTATTCTATATATCCTGCCAGACTTCTTTTGTTTGCTATTGTATCAGCTGGACATAAACAACTGAAAATCTTACTAACATCTGAATCTCAAATGTATGCTAGAAAGCACTAAGTTCACCAAAATAAACTCATTATATCATTCCTACTCCAAAATCCCTCTTTCCCTTTGTGGCCAATATCTGTTATTGACAGGACTCACTTATCCAAAACTAAATGTGGGAATTGACTTTAACTTTTACCTCACCTCATTCATTCATTCGTCCATTCATTCATCACCAAATGTAACAGAAGCAGCCTTGTAGCATAATGCTTTTGATGTAGGCCCCTGCTGGAATCCTGGCCCCTTTTAATTACCAGGCCTGTAACTTTGGAAGTTACCTAATTTCTCTGTGTGGGTCTGACCATCTCTAAGACTGAGAAAGTGATGTAAAGACAGACACCAGTGTGACAACATCGATTAGCTGAGAGGGTGGAGATAAAGGGATAGCGATGGAGAAAATTATTAACTTTTGGGGGGGTATATAGTTTTTCAGTACTTGAAAAGAGGATATATTTTATAAATTAAACAATTGTTAAAGAAAGACTGAAAACAAAACTATTTACCTAAAAGGTCCTAAATCCAATAGTCCCCAAAACCATTATGTTAAGTAGTGATGATCACAATGTCATGCTCTCCTACTTTTCTCATTACTGATAATGATTGTCAGTAGTGAGTGCTCCCTGAATCTCTCATTGATGCATATTGGTCGGACATCCTTTACATTAGTTTGCCTGTAGTCAGAAACAGCTTTACAGTGTTAAACAGAGTCTCAGGTGTCCTGAAATATGCTACTTGCTAAGTAGTGAGAATTAAGATTTCTCTACTAATTTCTGTTTCAGAGAATTCTCTGAAATACCACGATTTTCAGAAATTCTAAGAATAGAGGAGGATTTTTCTTAAAATTTTAATCATTTTGGATTTCTTTAAACATATGTATTCTTTAATTTGCATAGCATATGTGATATCACTTTGAATATCATCAAATGAGAAGATAGCAACACATAAGGAAAGAGATGTGAAACTATTAATGACGATTACAACAGCTCCATGAATAAATTAAGTAACCTGATGCGCGGTAATGAATGTTTCTCTACCAATAATGTATAGCGTATTCAAGTGGAACTTTCTTTCTCTTTGACCCATCTCACAGCTTTATTATAGAAGGTATTAGCCTATATTAACCACTCACAAGATAAATATAGGAAAACTGCCTATCACTTATTGGTTTATACATTGTCATCTCAAATAGGGCTGAGTAGTCTGATTTCAAAGTGACAGCTGGTGGTGTCTCTTCCTGATACATGCTAATCCAGTTTTTATTATGGAAAAACTGCCTGTGCTTTCAGACAGCGAAAGGGAGTTACTAAATGTAATCACTGAGGAGGAACCTTGGGATTGCAAACATAAAAGACTAAAATGAACAATTTTCTCATTACAGAATGGTTTCTTGATTAAATACAGATTAAGGGCAGGGAGAAATCATTTAGAGACCTAAACAGCATTCTCCATTGTATACACACAAAATCATGGATATGCACATCTTTAAGGGGATGTGGGTATCAAGTTGCATACACATATAGACATAGCTTTTGTATAGCGTATAGTATGTGATACTACATATAGTCATAGCATCCACTCTCTCTTAATATACTCATAAAACAGTTTCAGAGAATGTGGATCAATTCCTGTTTTCAGAAGTAAATTCTGAGGGCAGGGGCATAAAAGAAACAGTTGTCATTTAAACAGTTGTCATTTTTTGTCAACTGTCAAAGAAACAGTTGTCATTTGGATAGATGACCGTTATGGTTTTATTGTATCACTCTAGTGTAGACTGACTTATATCAGTGAGATGAACTTCCCACTATCTTTTCCCAACATAGGAAATGAAAAGCTAAGAGAAAGCTATCAGAAAAGTCTTGGTGGCTAGTGCATCTCAGCTGCATGGTCGAGTCACCAGAAATGCGGGCATGCAGTGTTTATAGAGGCGTACCTTCCTCAGACTCTACTTTGGGATCTTGATGCCATTTGTACTACATAATAAACAGCTCTCTCAAATTTTAACTCCTAGCTGTCAATTGAAAAGGCCACCTAACTATTTCATTATGCCCTAATTAATAATACACTTCAATAAAAATAATTTTTTTTACTCTATAATTTATCAGCATGTTGAATATCTTACCCAATACTTATTGCTAGAATAAAATAAGCATCTTATTTGTGAGAAGATAGGGAGGCTGTTTAATTGTCAGAAGAAGAGATGAAGAGTCAGATTAAAAAGTGGTAATCCCTTTTCTTCAATATCTATAGTTGTGTTGGCCACAATTATTTTGGACCTCGAATCACAAATACAAATAACTGGGCTGGAGTTAGGTGGTTATGCCAACAGATGAACACTTGCTGGCACAATAAACCATCTGACCTCATTTTGAAAGTATAAGTGCTCCTAGTTTCTATGTCCTTGGTGCAATTTGTGACCACATACAATTCTGGGTGCAGAACTTGGCACAAATAGTGCAAGTCAAAGGTCTAGTGGAAACCTCTTTCAAAAATCTAGCTGTCTATGTCAACAAACTCTTTTTTAACCTGTCTGTGGATTCAGAAAGCATAAAAATCATGCCCAGAAACTGTGCACTGGACTATAAGGGAGTGCCTTAGTCCACTTGGGTTGCTACAACAAAATATCAGAGACTGAATAACATAAACACAGAAGTTTATTTCTCACAGTTTTGGAGGCTTGCAATTCTAAGATGAAGGGTCAGGCAAATTCAGAGTCTAGTGAGGCTCCACTTTCTGGTTCATAGATGGTGTTTTGCCTTCTAGCTATGTCCTGACACAGTGGAAAGGGTGAGCTAGCTCTCTGGAATTTCTTTAGTTAGTGTACTAATACCAATCCTTTAACCTAATCACATCCCAAAGACACTGTCTTCTACTATTGTCAGTTTGGGGGTTAGAGTTTCAACATATGAATTTTGAGGGAACACAAATATTCAGACCCCAGCAGAGAGTAGAAGACCACCACTCACGGTTCAAAGAAGTCATAGTCGGTCAAATGGTAGACAATGGATTCTCTAAATGGGCCTTTCTTTTGTATATTTGATGCCTTTTCATTGTATGTAACTAAGGAAAGCCTTCAGAGACCACTATAGCAATACTAAGGTCAAACCTATTCAATGCTTTTCCATGATGTCACTTTAACTGATATGTTTATATGAGAAGGAATGATAACAAGACCCCTGTCCACTGACAATGCTGCAAAACTATGTTGCTACTTACAAAATGGGCATTTTCATCTCTAATTTTTCTCAAAATAATGGTGTTGGCATCCGTTATAGGTGAAAAATTATATATCATGGGCACAACTATATACTTACTAATCCACATTGATTCAGTTATGTTCTTGTAAAATAGATGCAACTGAGAGTTAATCTTTCTATTTCAAGAATGTTGAGACTATGCTTATGGCTATAATAGATGAGATAATAAAACATAAAAATAATGAAGTGTCCCTTCCAAATGCCGCATATTTTTGTTCTAAAGTTTGTAGAGTATTTTCAGAATAACAAAATTAGCTAATGCAGTCAAATATGTAAGAATTAAATATGAGAATTATTTTATTAAGAATTACATAAAAGAATTTTTAAAATTAAATATAAGAAATATTTTGAAACAGAAGAAAAAATTCAACAATAAAATAAGTAGAAAATTAAAATAATGTTGTATAAAGGTTCTAATTTAAAATACATGTGACTCTGTCAGTCATTTAGGATGTATCTTATTTTGTCTGGTTAGATTGGCCTGACCTACAGGCCACATATACCTCACCTACAATTCTGAACAGAGAATCAGAAAACCTGAATTTTAGTCCCTAGGACAAACTATTACTTCATGAACCTCAGCTTCTCTCATCAGTAAAACAAATTTTATAATAATTGGCTTTTCTACTTCATCCTGTCAATGAGATAAAATATAATAAATCAGATTATAATTTCCCAACCATTTATTTCACTATTTTACTATCAATTTATTATTGTTGCCTTAGATTAAGCCTGTACAAGTAGAATAGGTTTAGTTAATAATTGGTGTTGAAAACTAAAGAACTGCTAATTAACCTTCTTAGAAGTTTTATTTTAAAATTTATTCTTAAATTGCTAAAAAACAAAAATTGCTGGACATTTCTTCTTTGTGTCTTGTCAATTTAAACTCAAATGTATTCTTTTACCCTTCTTTTTTCCCTTCTTTTCTCCATCCCTGGTAATGAATACCATTTGTCAAGCTAAACCAAACTTCAAAATCTTTGAACCCTTTTTTTATTGTTATCTGCCAATATCCAAACAGTTAAAAGTTCCTTTTAGACTTATTTTCTATGTGTCTTTTCTCTTCCAATTTTATTATTAATACTCAAGCTCATAATTACATAAGTGCTAAAATGTTTTTTCTTGTTGATTTTAAAAAATTACATGTTCAATGTGAACTGCATAAACATTCGGAAAAAACTAAAGAGTAATACAATCCAGTGTTTCATCACCCAGAGTATACTACTGTTAATATATTTGCATTTTTTTAGAGAGGAGAAGGGAGGGAGAAAAGCAGGGAGAGAAACATTAGTGTTTGGATGCCTCTTGTGTGACCCCCACTAGGGTCCTGGCCCGCAACCCAGGCATGTGCCCTGATTGGGAATCAAATTGACGACCTTTTGGTTCGCAGCCTGGCACTCAATCCACTGAGCCACATCAGCCAGGGCTATTGTTTTTATTACACATAATTTTTACATCAATTGAAATCCTGTTGTTTATATACTAGCATTATTTTTTTCAGAAAAGACTATTAAGCTATACAAGTTATTTAATGTCACTAACATTTCACTTAATACGTGAAATTTTAAAGTACATTTTATTGATTTAAATAAGTAAAACATGCATGTGGTTCAAATGAACATAAAGCATGCTGTGAACATCCACCACCCTCTTAAAGACTGTCTCCCATGCAGTTAGTATCCTTGCAGAAATAATAATTTCTGCAAATTTATTATATATTTTCTCAAGATAACTCATACATATATAAGTGCCTATAAATACCACTATATTTACTACCATATACATCAACATGCTTTTAAAGAAGTATTTTTACAATGTGTATGTACACACACAATTACTTAAAAAACGGAAGTGTACAAGGTCTGTCTGGAAAATGTCCAGCCATTGTTAATGTAATGAGAATGGTTTGCGCAACATGAATGTAACCTGATAGCTAAGGCAAGTAGACTGGAATGCGCATGTGTGAACAATGATGACTTTGCCGTACGAGTCAGTGGGGGTGGTAGACTCCACTGAGTGAGCATGTGTACTGTGTGGCCATAGCATTCAAAATGTCTAAGAGAGTAGAGCAATGAATCTGCATCAAATTTTGTGTTAAGCTTGAACATTCCTCATTGAAAACTATTTGGGTGACTCAGAAGGCTGCAGCTATGAGAAAGTGGTGATTGGCAGCTTCATCACAACAATGTGTCTGCTCATGCATCACGTCTGGTGTAGCGTTTTTTGGCGAAACATCAAATCACCCAGGTGACTTAGCCCCGCTACAGCCCATTTTGGCAT
>PVJI01021451.1:0-27053 GCA_004026765.1 Micronycteris hirsuta
CGCCCCCGATTAGCTCCACTGGGTGCGCGCCCAATCCAGGAGCTCAAAAGTTGGGTTTGCCTTTCAATTCAGACTCCAATTCTTCCTGCTGGGAACACCAGCCTCTGCAAATCAGTCCCCAGGTAAGCACCGACCTCTGGACTGCTGGGGACCAAGGCTCTTCCAACAGACGCGCGCGTCTGCCTTGGCAACTCACACATCCCAATCCAGCTCCCTCCCACGGAACCTGGAGCAAACCGGGAAGCTGCTGCTACTGGATCCGCAGACCTCCCGGCTCCCCGTGAGGCCCGAGTGACCCCTTCCCTCCGAAGCAGTCTCCCTACCGGCTGATCTTTCAGTTTTATGCGCAGTCTTGGTTTCCAATCTTCCCCCACACCGGAATACAGCTGGGTGACCGCTCTGCTCCTCAGAAAATCGGCCCGATATCCCGCCAGTGGGCCGGAGGATAGCGATCACGCTTCTCCCTTCTCCGCCGCCATCTTTCTTCCTCTCAAGATATGTATTTTCTGCATTAGTATATCAAATACACTTTGAAATGCATGGCTGTATTTGCTGTATGCTATTTGGAAATGTTGATATGGTTTAAAAATATTTTTAACATTCTATAAACATGACATTTAGGTGTTTTACATTTCTGGGTAGCATGGATGGGTATATAGTAATTTAAACACAGTTGATTATTTTTGTTTATTTTTTTATTTAAAGAAACATGAATTTTTATTTAATTTTATTTTTTAATTTTTATTTAATATTTATTGTGTTTCTTGCATTGCCATTTAGTCCCCTTATGCCCCTTTCAGCTTTTTCTTCCCACCATCTCCAAACTATTTTCCATTTTCTATGCAAAACAGAACTCCTTTTCTTAGAAATTGCGAGTTTTAAAGCTAATAATACAAATCGTGTTGTGCGAGGTCACTGTATCCAAGTCATCTGTTTTGCATTGGTTAATATTATTTCATGCAGATGACAGGAAATGCAATTCAAACTGGCTTAAACAACAACAAGAAATTTTATTGCCTCATGTAACTGAAACGTCCAGCTGTAAAGTTCTCAGGTGCAGTTTGATCCAGAGCTTCAAATGTTGTAACAGGACTTATTTTCTCTACGTGTCTTGGCTCGAAACACACTACACAGGCTTTGTTCTCATCTGCCCAGCCTTTCAGGTTGGAGTCCAGCTGGGAAGAGTCTCTGCCTCTTTTTCAGTGGCCACACAAAGTATCACATTGTACTTCTTGGTTTCATTTGCGTACTTATCACTTAGCTATCACCATGTGTAAGAAAATGCTCTATTTCATTTGGTCAGACTGATGTCTACCACCTGCCTGTCCCAAACTTGACATTAGGGGTGAAATCCTATGTGAAGCATCTGTACAGAGATTTTCTCAAAAGGAAGTCAAAAACCATATTAAATAGTTACCAGATTATGTTCAAACAACACACACACAGCTATACACACATGTTCACTGTAAATCACAATTAGAAAGGCATTGACGGCATCATATATGGTCATATTTATACCCTCTACTCTTACTATTTTGGTCACATCAACAAGAAAAAATGTTATGCAATTAAACTCCACAAGATTTATTTCTCTAATTGAAGGCCATTTTATCATCTTTATTAGATATTTTCTTTCTTCTCCAAAGACTTTTAAGATAAAACCCAACTATGAAGCTGTTGATGTTGTGCTTATCTTACACATCCACATATGTTTGTCAAAGTTCATTGTATATGTTTTAGGTTATTCCTTAATTGAAGTGCATTTTGCATTTAAATGTTCTCACTTCTGAAATTATTAGAGCAAAGTATTAATTAATCTAATGTTCCATGTAATATCCAATATTAATTTTTATAATAAAATAGTATAATATAAGGAACCTGTAGTTGAGACCCTTTGAGTGAAAAATCTATCTCCTTACCACAATCCAGGTACTAAGTCTACAAGGTAATGATGAGACATGGGAGAGGCGTGGGAGGACAGCGTGCACTGAAAAGTAATGTGACAGGGAATCGAACCTGAGAGGTCAAGTCTTACTCTAATTGAAAACAATAAGGTAAGCGACAGAAGTGGAAACACGTGGTTGAAGGATTCCCTGAGGTGCAGCGGAGGGCAGCATTTCGGTTGGTCCTAACTTTGCCCTTTGCTATCTGACTTTGGTAAGTTATTGACATTTTCTAGGCTTTTGTTTTTTTATGTATGAAATGGGCATAATTAGGACTATCTCTCCAGTAGTGGTAATAAATGTAAATAGTACAATAACACTTAAGGCAATTATTATTTCACCTTAAAGATAGAGTATTAATTTGTAAGCCAGAAGGGGAAGAAAGGAGGATTATAAGGAAGAAAAAGCTAAAACAAAGGCATTTTGACACAGAAGTAAGTGCAATGTAAAACAAATTTATTTTCTTATGCATCCTTTTTCTAAATCTTAGATTTTACAATTCAAATTAAATCTTGACTCATTTTCAGGGTCATTCTCTTTGCTGTACTTAATTCTACCTGAAGTTGTGGAAAAATACCAAAGTTACTCACTTAAACAGTTATTTAATATTTTCATTATTCCAGTTTTCAAATCACGTTAAATGTGTCAGCTATATTGGATTAGCAAAAGATTAAATAAAAGAAACAATAACTATATCTTCTGATCACTCCAGAGCATAGAAGAGATTGTCAGCCTTCATTTCTCAATACTTATTATAAATTACTGCATGAATTAATAATATCTTTCTCTCACTTCCCTTAAGACAATCTGAGCATGTTCATCCTATCAATTATTAATGGTTTAACATATCAGTAAAGATTTATTTATTGAAGGTACAATTCTCTAAGTTTTTTGAAAAATCATTTGAATTCAAGATTGATGGTAGATATTTCCTGGTAGATATACAATTAATGACTAGATCAAAAAGTTTTATTAATGAACATTATGATGAATAAAGCACTGAAAAAATAATATAACAACTCATGCTCTTTATATAATGACATCTAATTTTCTCTTTCGGAAGAAAATCTCTTTGCCTCATAACCACGAAAGTTGCAAAGGAGTCTTGTTTTTATTCCCAACTCTCTCACACTAAGGATGTGGTTATATGAATGGGGTTTTTAAAACTGCATACACATTCAACTCAGTTTTTTTATGATCCAACAGTTGAGGTAATAAATGATAAATACATAAAGTAATATAAAAGACTCTAGGTTTTACATATAAGAAAATATGAAAAAGTTTTGAAGTTCAGAGAAAGGATGCATTCACATATTTACCCAATCCCCCCATATATTCCTATACAGTTTGATATTCCACTCACCTCAAAGCTTTTCCTCTTCGTAAGTAAGGAAATGAGGCTGAAAGTCCTCTGTGTTCTTTCCTCTGTCTACTTTAATTAATCCAAATTCTCTGTCCTGCCCCATCAGACAATAGTTTTCTTTCTCTGTTCTCAATTATTCTCAATGGTTTTATGTATGAGATTTCTAAATTCTTTTAACATTGACTTCTATAAATGGCACCATTATAAATATATTGGTTTTACACATTTGGTAATTGATTCTTACAGACTTAGTTTGATAAAAATGAATGAATTAATATGTGGAATAAAAATATAACTAATGGCTTTGTCAAAAGTTCCAAAAAGTATGACCACAATGAATCATGAGATAATCAATATTGAGGTTGTTTCATAAATTACCAGTGAGAAAATATTTCCTTGTCTTAAAATCTCATACAATTTTGAACTTCTTTTATAACACTCCTTCAACTTTAGTTTCTGGGGTTTTTGTTTGTTTGTTTGTTTTTTACTATACTATTGGATTTTCAAGGGCTAGAATTTTATCTAACTTTTTAAAAGTGGCATAGAAGTGTCTGAAATATACTAGATACATACTGAACATCACTTGATTAATGAATATTAAAAATTTGCAAACAAAAAGAATATGTGATTTTAACACCCCAGCTCTCTATAAGAGTCATCACTTAGTCACAAAAGTTCTTCCTAAAACAGAGATTGTGTCATTTCATGCTCCTATTCATAAATGATGATGTATTCCTTTATTCTATCTTTCAGAAGATCATTTTAAATCTTCCTTTATACCAGCCTTCATCTTCGGCCATGTTCTTCTCCACATTTCTTTGCCTCTCTATTTCTTCCTTCATTACCTTGGCTCTTAATATTTTCCTGCTACTTCTATAACTTACAGAACTTTAATTCATGACATAGCTTACATCACTGCCAGCTCAAAACTGAAATCTTGGACTATAAGGTAAATGAGCTTGAGTTGTCTGAATTTTAAAGAAGACACTGACAGTGACTTTAATGCAAGCATCAATGGCTAGGAAGTACTATGTTTTATCCATATTAAATGAAGTGCTGTGCAAATAGGGGAGTCAATGATCATAGCCAAGGTTGAGTTTGGACATGTAGTTATGGCTACTGCATAGATTATCTGAATGAAGATCTGATACATACATATAATTAGACAAGCAATAGATAAAATTATTTAAAATTGGTTAACTTCTCATATCTGGCTCCATGGCTCCAAATTTGTAAATGTGATAACTAAGCTACTCAATTATTGCTTCATATGATTTATTTATTTCTGTGTTCTTTATTGCTCTGTTTTTCATCTTTTTACTTCATTAATGGTCAGCCCCCTTTTTTTTCTTTCTAGTTTCTTCAAATTTTATGCTCTCTCCTTGACAACTTTCCTGTACTTCATTAACATGTATTGAGCTCTCCTTTGTTGAAATCTTATCAAATCAATATTTAGTATATAAAAAATAATGACAAAATAACTGTAGTCACCAAATTATGTGTTAAGAGGTTTTCTTGTCCTACAGTCCTTGGCATAAATATTGGAATGGCCATTTTCCTGCTGTGTGATCATGGATGAATTGCTTAACCTCTAGAGTCTCAGTTTCTTAAACAGAAAACTGAGGATAATAACTGTACATATTTTGTAGCTTTTTTGTGAAAAGGTTAAGATGATTTGGGCACATAGTAGGCATTTGTTGGCTCTTTACCACCAGGATATGTCAGGCATCTTCTTGGGCCAGGACCTGGCTGGCTGTGCCCACAGCAGCCTGACTCTGAAAAGATCACTTACTGTCTTTAATCACCAGCACCATCCATTCTGAATTGAGATTGAACATGCAGATTCAGTCTGGTTTATAATTTTTGTGAATATTAGTAACTATGAAAAGCTAATCCTTAATCCCAACATTATTACATTTTCTAATTTATATACTTTTTAATTACAATAATGTTTTATTCCAGGTGCTGTTATAGACTAAAATAGTACCTGTTTTGTGTCTCTCCCAAATCCATATGTCAAAACGCTAATTCTCACTGTGATGGTACTTGGAGATGAAGACTTGGGAAGTAATTAGATTATGAGGATGGAGCCCTCATGGTGGCACAGTGCCCTTGTAAGAAAAGAGAAGAAAGAACTTGCTTTCTTTTTCTCTGCCATATGAAGGCACAGTCATTTGAGAACCAGGAAGAAAGCCTTCACCAGAATCTCACCATACTGACACTGTGGTCTTCTGTTGGGAACTGCCCTGACTGATTTCAGAAGCTGTAACCCCCCATGGCTAAGGCTGAGTAAGAGACCTTGAGACCATAAGCCACTAAGGAGACAAATTTTATCTCCCTGGCAGGGGCACTGCCTCTACCTCCTTTTACTTCACCCTGCTTGGCCCCTGGCAGATGACTGGTTAGCCAATGACGGGTCAGATTCCTCAAGGGAGGGATGACCTAAGACAAGCACAGTCACAAAGGGGCCCTCAGGGAAAGACATGGGGGGCTATAGAAAAAGGAGGTGATGGACCCTCACCCTTCGGCTTAGACATAGCCTGAGTCCTCATTCTGTCTGCAAGAAGTCTCCTAATCTCTTAGCTGCCTTATTCCCCTGCCTGACTTAAGTCTGAAACAATGCTGAAGGGTGGTGCAGCCCTGTGCTCGAAAGGGCAGGTTCCCTGGGGCAATCAGGCCTAAGAAAGAATGCATAAAATCCTGTGAAACCTGCTTTGCTAAGAATACCCTCAATTTTCTGATAAGGGTCCAAGTATGAAATGAGTTTGTTTCCCAAAGTTTTATGGCCCTTTGGCTATCTGATCCTGACTCAGAATAAGCCCTCAGAGTTCTTTGTGTGTTTTCTATTGTTTGATCCTTACTGCCTGACAATGATTTATGAGCTTTACCTGTATTCCTGTGTGAAATGAAGCCAATAAAAGCCCACTGGGGAACAGGCTCAAAGCCCTTCTCCTCTGAGAGACTGGCCACGTCCCCTCCCCAAGCAGATCATGTCTTGGTGGACTTATTCTCATCCACAAAGGACAGGGTGGGGGGGGAGGTCTGGGGGAGGCAGAGCCCCCCCATAGCCTTCAACTTCCTAGCCTCAAGAATCATGAAGAATAAATGTCTGTTGTTGTTACCTGGTCTACGGCAATTTATTATAGCCTGAATGGACGAAGCCAGATGCGTTAGAGAATAGGGCATAAGATGGGAAGACAAAATGAGTTCTTTATATAAAGAGTTTTTATATACCATTTTCTCAAATACAGTGGGGGAATACATAATAGGTTTTTAGCAAAGAGTTAATAATCAGAAAATAATAAAGCAAAATATAGGAATGCGCTTACTTCTGAGGATGATAGACTCATGAGATAAGAATATAAGAATGAACCAAATTGGTAGGGAAAGCATTACCCTGGAACAACTAGCTCGTGTTAGGTAGTCAGTCCTCAGGAATTCACTTTATTATCCCACTTCATAATCTATAAATATGTTATATATATTCCCTTTTCAAATATCACATATAATTCTAAAAATCACAAATAGTTCCTAATTGAATATTTTCTAATTACTATGTGTATGTGAAATATATGAGGTATTTGATGTTCAAAGAAAGAAAGAAATCAAAAACTTAAGAATATTTTGTTTTTAAAGACCCTACTTGCAAATGCATTTACAAAAATTGTTTAAATTAGTGTAAATAATATCAGCACTATGTGATAAAATCCATGATACCATCAGGCACTCCACAGTTTACATTGGAAACTGAATTTTCTAACTGGTCTCCACAGTGTATTTATTCCTTTTGCTGGGTTTTACACAAATTTTTGTTTGCTTGCTCATTACCAGAGACATAATTATAATTTTTTTTTTCATTTTAACACTTTGTGACAATAAAGAATTACCTGAGAAGCAAGGTAACTGTGAATGTTAGGACTCTGTATGTATGTATATATTTTTGTCACAAAATGTTACAAATTGCTTTTGGTTTTAATGTAAAACTTGGCACACACAGGCAGACAAAGAACAAAGGAGCATCTTGTGGGATCCAGTTCTGGATTGGCCCCCGAGGATGGACGTCAAGGTACAAGCTTTTAGAAATTCTTTCTAGCCGGAAGTCATACGCTTTCCCGCCTGCCATCTTATTCCCTGCACTTGCATGTACATGGGAATGGCTGTGGGGCTCTATTCACAGAAATTCAGTGGAGTTGTTAGGCTCAAACCATGACTCCTGAATATGTGAAATGTTGTATTTTTGCAACAAAGTACTTACATCAAAAACTGAATCTATTCAGTTTAAAATGACTAAATGTAATAGGAATTCTGGACCCCATTAAACCTTATGACAACTTGGTCAAATTTACTTCTTCCTCCTCATCCCAGTGACTTGCTTCTGCATACAATGTCTCTGAAGAACAGAAAGACACCAAATAAACAGATGTGAGAAAGTGTGAGTTTGGCTAGAATGAAGACATATTGTAGGGAATACGGGCAAGTTGCCCAGCATTCTTCTGACACACCTGAATTCTGTTTTCTTTGCAATATGTAAAGTTCCCTTGTCCAGTGGATTCCCTTATGATTTAAACTCAATTAAGTAGACTACAAGAAATATTACAGTAGGGTGGATGACTTTCCTTTTGTGTCTGTAAACTTCATGTGGTTAGAAACTACATCAATCAGCTTTTTCTGAGTCATTTTGTATTAACAAATAATCCCATAATGTCACTGCCTTAAAGAAAAAAGGGTTTCTGTCCATTCATAGTACATGTCGGTTGTGTCAGCTGAGGCCCTGCTCCACGTGTCTTCATGCGGAATCCAGAGTGAAGAGGCAGCCGCTACCTAAGACATGTCATGGTCAGGGCACAGAGAGAAGAATAATGGGTAGGAAACTACATGGGGTCTTACCATCTCTTCTTGGCAATGGCCTCACTTTTGCTTACATTCAATATCATGGCCAACCTTGATGCCACTTAACAGGAAATTGTATCTTTCTACTCGGATGTACGCTGCAACTCATATGACAATGGATACAATTACATTCCTCTTATAGGGAGTGCATCAAATAATTGGGAACAATGACGCCAACTATGACAGAACTTAGCATGACATTCACTATTACATGCCTTGTCCTTGGACAGCTTCAGCCACTTGGTAGTACTTCATTCATTCAACGGTTACTCAAACATTCATTTATTAATTTATTACCACATGCCTGAAATACACTAGATGCTTGGGATTCTGTAGTAAATAAGCAAACAACAATTTCTGGAAGCATAATGCTCATATTATCATGATAGGGAGGAGAAAATAAAGTGTTAAATCTATGTTAGTTAGGTGCTAATAATTTCTGAGAAAAATTAGACAGATTTAAGGGATATAGGCTTAAATAAAGTGATCAAGAAAGCTCTCACTGGGAAGCTCATAAAAAAAAAAACAAACAAAATGAGAGAGAACAATGTGGAGATCTGGTGGAAAAAGTGTCATAGGGAGAGAGAATGTAGTGAAAAGCCCGGGAATGACAATGTGCCAAGTGAGTTTGAGAAATAGCAAGGAGACGAGTGCAGCTACAGAGGATCAGATAGAGGAGATGTGATAAGACAGAGATCAAAACAGTTTGCAAGCGAACAACCAGTGGGGTCCTACCACTCTCTGCCAACAGATCAAAACTCTGGAGACAGTTCAGTGGAAAGGAAAAGATCTTTTTTAAAAGTATATACAGTGTGAAGTAATGTCATGTTTCTGCCTCAAAGCCCATTTTCTCTAAGACACCCAAAGAAAAGCACCCTGCCACCCTCAGCTAGCTCAGTTTAAGGTTGCTCCAGGAACCTCTTCTCCTACCCAAAGGCGCCATCCCTTTAGAACCACAGGTGGCTTAGCTGTCCTGTTTCAGACATCCTTTGGAGTCTGTGAGTCCAGGCATCCTACCTGCGGTGCCCTGTCGTCTTCCTCAGTGGCTGCCCTCTGGTGCATCCGTGTGCCTGGCCGGGCAGGATCCATGCAGCACAGCAGCACAGCGCCAGTTGCCAACACAGGAGTTTCCTCTGCCGGGAGGTGGAAGGAGTCAGGGGTGGGGCGGGACAGGGATCCTCACCTGGATCCTCACCTCAAGGCACTCAGGACCAGCAATCAACTAATTGGCTAAGCCCCACTCCATGTGGGGGAGGGGCACAGGCCTTATCTCCTGCCCAGGTTCCTAGGGCCTGCAGACCTGCACCTCCTCCCTTCCCTTCTTACTGGCCTAGCTCTGGCGGCACTCCAGGCACGCCCTGGAGGGCTCTGGCAGGAGCGACGGGCACTGGGAATATTCCCGGACCACACGGACCTCAAGTCTCAGGGTCCCAGGAGCTCCAGCCCCCAGCAACCAGGACAGAGGGAGAACAAAGAGCGTAGATTTCTACAGGCTGCTCTTTCAAAGGCTGCCCCCAGAGTCACCGGTGCAACGGAGGTAGCTGCATCGTCGCCCTGGTTGTCTGGACAATGTACTGTGGTTAGGCAGCTGCAATGGGGCTGCCACTAATGAGTCGTCCTTGGTACCCCTCCCCCTTTTCTCCGGACACTGGGTACCCTCGTTACAATTCCCGTTTGTAGGGAATGTGGGCCGTTTCACATACTCAGCTTTTCTATGAGTGGGAAATCATTGGGGAGCTTTGATGAATGACATGATCTAATTTACATTTTAATGGATGGTTTTGGCTGCAATGTTAAGAACAGAGGGACATGGGGTTGGTTGAAAGGCTAGTTATGAGCCTGTAGCAAACTAGATGAGGCATGACAATGATGAAGAAGCAGTGATGGTGGTAAGAAAGGGTTTGGTTCTGGGTATATTTTAAAGGTAAAACCTGCAGGATTTTCTTCTGGATGAGATGGAATATGAAACGGAGGTACTAAAGATAAGCTTAAGATTTTGCCTTAGTAAATAAAAAATTAACAAAGTGGATTAACTGCAGCAAGGCATCTGATTTGTTTTCACCATCATTTAACCGCGTATTTCAAATACAAAGATATTCCTTTAAATATTCTTATGTTGAATCGTGTTCGGCCATATGACTTCCTTTAGCCAATGTAACAGTAATATGTAAAACTTAAAAAGTGCTTGGGCATTGGAGCTTGCCCTCTTGCTCACCTAGAACCCCAGGCCTCAATGCAAATAAGCCCAAGCAAGAGTGCAGATGATGAGAAACAAGCAACCCAATCACCCCGCTGTCTCTGATAATACCCAGCCAATTCCTCAAAGCAGACCCAGTCTAGCTTGGTCGCTAGTCTCAGATGCGTGAGTGAGCCCCGCTGAAAGCAGCAGAATAATTACCCAGCTGAATATGGCCTCAACTGCCAACCCACACAGAATGTTAGCTAAATAATTGATTTCTATTTAGTCACTGCATTGGGAGGTGAGGAGATTGTTACACAGCAAAAGCTATTTAATACAATTAAGTTACCATTAATTTTGATGGGTATAATTTTGTAAATGTTAGGTCTAAAAATGAAGACTAGTAGCTTATTTTTGGACCTGTTAAAGCGAGTTGTCTATTATGTATCAAGTGGAAGAAACGAATCGGGGAAATAATAGTACAATCGGCAGGCAGCCTTAATGGCTCCATTAAGATTAATGACTAGTTAGAATGTCTGTTTTTCTCCACCTGTGTGAATATAGAAGCTCAGCAGGAAGAGAGCTGAAGTCACTATATCTATTAGAATTCAGGGGTATCCAACCCACAGCCCCAGCCATATGCAGCCCAGGATGGCTATGACTACAGCCCAACACAAAATTATAAATTTACTTAAAACAATTTTTTTTTGCTCATCAGTTTTTGTTAGTGTTTGTGTATTTAATATGTGGCCCAAGACAACTCTTATTCTTCCAGTGTGGCCCAGAGACACCAAAAGGTTGAACACCCTTGTTAAGTGTTGAGATGTTGAACGTTGGCAAGTCAAAGTAAGTGAAAATCAATCAAAGCAAACTTTAAAAATTCAGGGTCTTTCAGTGTATCCTCTACACTTTAATTTCTTAGTCAAGTACTACTTATGACCTACAAACCCATACTTGGTGCTGTGAGATGTACAAAATAAATATAATTCTCATCTATTTGGAAAAAAAGATATTAATATACATGGATGAGTGAAATGGATTAAATAAAACTTGCATGATTCAAACTATAAGATTTGAAGAAAAAAGAGAAGATAGTAAAAACTATAAATTAAAGCAGCTGGAGAAAATCTCTGGCAAATGATAAGTAGGATTTTTGTTGGTAGAGAAGGGAAGAAGTAGAAAAGAACATTCGCGGAGGAGTAGAAGAAACAGAACGGAATTAAATGACAGGCTGGAACAAGAGCTGGATGATGAATTTAAAGTTGATCATTAGACTGTAACTCTCACCAATCACAGACCCTCAAAACACAGTGGTGTGCTGGTAAATATTTAACAACTGGCTTTTCAAAATTGGGGTGACTTGGTATTTCTAACGTTTGCTGCTTTCCATGGTACAAATTCTCTCATGATTGCCAATTTCAAGCTACGGATATGCCACAACCAACTTGCAAAATCCCTGAAATTAAGCAGTATCTTGATGGCCAGTAAATGCCAGGTGTGGCACATCGCTGATAGATATTCTTACAACTCACACAGAAACATCTTTGTCACTTTGGAAATAGTGCATCTTAGGGTATTGATCCCTTTATATCACCTAGAAAATGATTAGTTTGTACTCAATTCTGGGACATTTCTAAAAAGCTAAAATGACTAATGTACTCAATTAAATGCAATTGATCTTTGCATTCTATGAGGAAGAACTCATGCAGATCTGTGCTCTGCAGCGCCGCAGCTCCTCGGGCTCTCCTTGTAGATGATGCTGATCTCTCTCTGGTGAAAGACCTAATGTGTCCCACAGTTCCACAGAGAAGACTTCAGGTTGACCCCAAGTATTCCGTTCCTAACCTATAGAATTCAGTGTCCTGGGAGGCGGCTCACATTGAGGGCAAGAAACAGACTTTGGAGTCAGCTTGGAGTTTTCTTGTGAGTTCCCCCGTTTATCGTTTCTGTAACTTTATTAAAGTAAATTCACTGCTTCCTCTACTCACAATGCTGCTGACACCAGATGTGTGAGTTTTTCCACACCAAGCAATTTTCCAGTTCTCAACAGACACTGACTGGGTGTCCTACGATGTAACTCCATTCTGACACTGACTGCCCAGAGTCAGCACAGACCCCATAGGTTAAAGGTTCAGTCCCGCAAGACTGCTCCCTCCACCAGATGTCAATTTTCAGTAGTGTGTTCCCAGGTGACCCACAGCTTCTATCCAGCTTGGCTACAAATCAGAGGCCCGATGAATCAATCCCTCCTCAGGTTTGATAATTTGTAGAACGTTTCATAGAATCCAGGGAAACAGTTGACTTGCATTATTTTAAAAGATATCAATGAACAGACATATGAAGGTGCTTACTAATATAATAATGTATGTCAACTGTAATGGAAAAACAACAATGGTTCAAATATGATAAAAATAAGTAAATAAAATCCATCTCAATATCTCATATAAAAAAATAAGGATTCTGATGCAGGTGCTTCTGTCCTCAGGGAATTAGGCTGTGTCATCCTGTAAGGACATGGATTTGTTCATCAACTCAGACGCTCTCTGAACCTATTTAATAATTTTTATGAAGGTTTTATTACAGGGGTAGGCAAAATTAGGTTTACAGTTTTCTGGGCAAAGACATGCAGGTTATAATTATTACCATAGTTTTATTACTCAAAAGAATGTCACAATGGCATAGTGCACTTAGGTACAATCTTGTAAGTGCTCCAATGGCGGTCTTCATTACTTACACATTCTTGTAGTCTGCTTGGCTATGCTCAAACACACTTTGGCACAGAGTTCTTCACCTACTTTTGCCAGCTTCTGTATATGGATGATTGACTAAATCATTGGCCATTTGTTAAAGCAACTTCTGGCTCCTCTTTCTCCCAGGAGGTCAGGTGGTAGCCTCAAAAAATTCCAGCCCTCTAATCATATTGTCGGTTCCCCTGGCAACCAGTCCTCCATCTTTAGGGGCTTTCCAAAAGTCACCTAATTTACATAAACTCAGGTATGGCTGAAAGGGCTTCTTAGAAATGGGAAAAGACACTTGTTTCAACTTTATTGTTCTGGGGCTGTTTCAGGATCTAGGAAAAAATATATATGTAACGAAAGATTCTCCTATTGTGCTTATCACTTAGGAAGTAACAAGAGTTTGGGAACTTCGGTCAGGAAATTTGGGATTAATATCAAAATATATATTTCTTTTTTTTTAAGATTTTATTTATTATCAGACAGAGGGCAAGGGAGGGAGAAAGAGAGGGAGAGAAACATCAATGTGTGGTTGCCTCTCATGTGTCCCCTGCTGGGGACCTGGCCTGCAACCCAGGCATGTGCCCTGCCCGGAAATCGCACTGGTGACTCTTTGGTTCACAGTTTGGCGCTCAATCCATTGAGCCACCACAGCCAGGGCCTATATTTCATATTATATCATAGTATCATATGTTGGACATTACTTAATCTGAGTTTTTTGTAAAACAGGGCAATAATAATGCTTACCATGTAAGGTAGCTTATGCTATGATTATCAGTTGACAATTAGTTCTTAGTGTTTACTTAAATGTTAATACAATGAGTGGTATCTCATTATAATTCTTTTTCTGTGTAACCTCAGATGAGTTAACTAATGTCTTAAGATTTAACTTATATTTAAGTCTTTAATGAGGCGTTTGATATAAGCGGTCCCTCAACCCTCTTTCATTTTATGTTTCATGAGGCTATAACCCACCTCTCTGGGGTCATGTTTTGCCCTAGTATATTATCTGTTCTTTGCATAAAACCAACCTTTCTATACAGAAGACTTAATATGTAAAATTCTGTTTGAAGTTAGTGTGTTCCCAAAACTTTCTGCTATCTTCTCTACGATAACTTACATTTTCTACCCATAAATAAGCCCTGCAAAGCTGAAGCGTTTAATGTGAGAACTGCTTATTTAATAAGATTAAGTAAAATAAAAATTCTCTGTGTACAAGCCATATTTCCGTGCTCAATAACTGCATCTCAGTGTATACATTTTCATCATTACAGAAAGTTTTATTTGACAATGCTGCTGTAAAATTATTCATGAGATAAAGCAGCTCCTTTAAGCATAGCACATAAAGACTGAAGTCTGATCTGGGTGGATACAGAATGGGACTTTCAACCAAAATCACAGTCTCTAGTCATTTATTTCTTCTCAACTCAATATCTATGTTCTCAGTTTATAATGTGAGAACATTCTATCTTCCTTTCTCTACTGTCCCTAACCTCAGATTTCCATAACAATAAAAGACCCAGCATCGTTTAAAAGAACTTGTGGCATAAATGACTTTTAGTGTCCCATGCACTCATCATTTGCCGAAAAGAAAACCCTGAGTCACACTTGTCACACGTTTTTTAGTGGGACAGCCAAAAATGTAAAAGAAACCAACTGGATGGATAATTCCTTATTTGTGTTCTGTACACCATGCAGCTTCACATTCTCGGATATACCAAATGTTCTGGTAGTAACTTTGATCATACCTCTTCTGCCTTCTATAACCATGATGGATAATTTGCAACTTAAGATCACACACAAAAAAATCCTGAGTTATGCTTCTAACATACCATGAATATTAACCTAAATAAATGAAATGTTCATAAATGTCAATGAAATATGTTTAAATACTTTGCCACTTTAATAAAATCAGAGCTTTTTCATTTCTGTTTTCCAATATCTAATATATGTTACATAATACAACAGATTAAGGATATAGCCATATTGTTCTTACTGAGGAATAGGTACATTTTTGATATATGATCCTTTAATTGGCAATAAAAAATGGGTGTTTAGAGCACCCATTAATAGGAGCCAGGGCACCTAGGTTTGGCTATTAGCTCCAACAGTCTATGTTATTTTGGATAAGTAATATAACCTCTCTGTGCCACCATTTTCTTATTTATAGGATGGAAATAATAATAATCCTACCTCAGAAAGAGTAAGTAAATTATAAATTAATTTATAATTAAAGGATTTACAACTCTGCCTAGCAATGAACCATTTAGAGATGCTTGTGAAAAAAGCATAAATTATCATATAAATATATAAATATATCTATTTTTAGTAGCTAGAGAGCAATAGGAATCCTGATTTGTTTTTTGATAAGAGGAAAACTAAATAATGCCTTATGTTACTTCTTTCATTTTTTAATGTTCAATGATCTCTGAACTTTTATTGGCCTCCTGTCCCACCAGGGGGTGCTCCACTTCTGCTGCCTTTAATGCCTCAAAACCTTGGTGTCTTGACCTCAGATACCACTCTGCCATCCATAGTCCTGAGAGTCATGGTCTTTTGGATGGTTTATAAGGAATGACTCTTGTCCAGGGAGTCAATAAGATTGAAGTCCTCCTCTTCTTCCAGTAGGCAGTGTAGGTGGTGATCTCAGCCTCTAGCTTGACCTTGATGTTCAGCAGGGCCTCATACTCTTGGGCCTGATGCTGCCCCTCTGCCAAGGTCTGGGCCAGCTCTGACTCTAGGTGCAGCAGGATCCTATTGAGTTGTTCCATCTGCATGGCATAGCACATCTCTGCCTCCCTCAGGCTGTTCTCCAAACTTGCCTTCAGATTTCCCATGGAGTCCACGTCAGTCTCCAAGGACTGAACCATTCATCTCAGCTCTGAATGTCATCTCAGTAGCTCCTATCTCAGCAGTCTGCGAGGTGACCAGTGTGGTGCTCTCCTCAATCTAATGGGACCAGTACTTATCTAGCTCCTCTCAGTTCTTCCAAGCCAGCTCTTCATACTGGGTCCAGATGTCCATCATGATCTTGCTGAGGTCCTGAGATTTGGGGACATCCAACTCCACAGTCAGCCCAGAGTTGGCAATCTGGTTTTGTAGACCATTTACTTCCTCCTCGTAGTTGTTTTTCTTGATATCTGTCTCTAGCTGCAACCGAATGATATTTGCATCATTAATGACCTTTTGAAGCCCATTAACATTACTCTTCACAGATTGGCATATGGCCAGCTCCATCTCATACTCGACTCTGAAGTCATCAGCAGCAAGACAGGTGGCACTGTCAATCTGCAGAACAATACAGGCATTGTCCACAGAATTTGTAAAGGTCTGAGCTCTCAGATCCTCAATGGTCTTGAAATGATGCCCCCAAGCTCTGACCTGGGTGGGGTCCCTTCTTCTCTAGGTGTTCCTGGACTTTGCTCTCCAGTCTCTGATTATCAGCCTCAAGTCTTCTCACCCTCTCCAGGTAGGAGGCCAGGCAGTCATTCAGGCATTGCATACTCTCCTTCTCACTCTGGATGCCCCCTATGCCTTTCAGACCCCTGGCCATCCCTGCAACCAGGCTTCTGGGTCCCCAGTTGCCCCACATGCTGTTGAAGTGGGACACTAAGATCTGGGAGCCTGAGGCCCTGGCACCTGTATAGACACTGGCCACACTGCTGGCCTCCTAAATCCAGTGGCTGGGCAACTGCATGGAGCCCAGGGTCCAGTAGTTTGTGGAGAAGCTGGAGTGGGTGCTGAAGCTCATGTTGCTCAGGGAGAAAGGGGAGAAGCTGAGACTCGGGTTGAAGCTACAGTCTAATTTCTCATTTTAATTTTATTTATATTTATATTTCCTTTACATAGTAAATAGTGAGTAAGCTACATAATTTCAATGTACTCTAGAGAATTGTTTATCTTCACCATTAAAGAATATAAAACTTCCGTTTTCTCACATTTTCTAAGAAGTAACTGAATCACATTTATATTAGTCAGATAAAAAGATTTTTTTAAATTTATTTTTGTTCTTTATACTAATATCTGGTGAATTTTAAAAGTGACATTATTGGCCGTTCTCTCTAAAAATAAGGACCTAAAAATAGTTAGTTATTATAAAATCATAATCATATTGGGAAGAAATATTATACAGTAAACAATCTAATTTAAAAGCTAATTGTCTGGTTATTTTTTTAGTTACAGAATCTATTTAATAATACTTTTATGGGAATTTTTAATTTTAAATTTTATCAATCATTCAAAGTTTGAATAGAGAAATAGAATTCACACTGCATATTCCAACAGAAAATTTAATATAGCAATTTGGAGGTCTGCAAAAGCAAAACGGAACACTGAGGTAACATTCTGTGGAGGGGTGCTGCCTGGCTGCCGCTAGTAACTCCGGAGCCCAGAAGAGCGCTGTGGAGTTGGGGCTAAAATTGTTAAGGAAGTAGCATTACCCAGCTTATGTGGGTGCCTTTTCGAGGGCATGGCGAGGGTGTCCTGCTGAGAGTGTCTAAGAAACCTGGAACCAGCTGTTTTTGCCCGGCTGAAGTGTCATTGTTTGGACTATGCTGTCAGGAGCAGCAACAAACAGGAAAGAGAAATCCCTTCTCTTTTTCCTGCTAGTAAAATCTCTCTCCCTAGAGAACCCCTACTGACAGAAGAACTGGTAAAAGAAATGTATTTTAGAGTCCCAAGCACAGAAAAGATGGGTAAACAAAGACTTTATATCTGAAATAAGCTTAGAAATGTGATCATTATAAGTTTAAATGTTCCCAGTGCTAATGGCTCCAATCCATCTCATGGGTCTCCTCTCTCTCTCTCTCTCTCTCTCTCATCTCCCCCTGGAATAGGGTGAGCAATTCTTCCCAGTTTCTTCAGAACTTTCTTGATTTTTGTACTGAAAGCCCTGCATCTCAAGAAACCCCCAGTCCTGGAAAAACTAGGATGGTTGGTCACTTTTCCCCAGAAATTAATATTTAACCTCCTAATTTCTATATAAAAAGATGAGTGGAAATTGACCGATTGGAAGGAGGAAGGATAACATGTTTTGCTGTAACCAGAGCTATAGTTTTGTAAGTTAGATGTATTCCATTCCCTGCTTGTTGTTTTTTTATTACGATTATTCACAGGGCCATAAAGAAACTGATGGTGGAGGAGAAGAGGAAAAGTGTTAACTCTGCTCTTAATTGAGTGAAACGGTGCAAACTATCACTACCTGACTGATAGCTGGAACTTATTTTACCACCCACCAAAAATCCATACACTGACATGTCACTGTGTGCTAACACTCAGAGAGTTTTGTAGAACTGCATGTCACAAATTCTGAATCAGATTAATATTGGAATCGTTACTGCAGGTAAAGGGTATACTAGTTACCACATTAGGGCTGGCTAGTCCTTTTTACTGCCTTGAAAGATATTTGACAGGACTTACAAGTTCAGCTGGAGCGTGCCAACTTAAACTATTCACGTTTTCCGTGGGAACAGGTCAGATGCAGTGCCCTGGCCTGAGCTGTGGTGACTATTTTATGGTGCTGCATCCTATTAACTATCTGAGCTGCCATTTGTACTCCCACGCAAACATTTTTATGATAGTTTAAGCAAATTTCAATCAAACAACAAAAACAGCACACTTTTATTTCATAGTCAATTATTTTCTGTCCTTGATCTTATTTCCCTTCAGAATATTTTAAATTAAGTCTAATCCTCTTAAAGGTCTGATTTCTAACTACCTTCTCAGCTTCAATCCCAACTACTTTGCTCCTCATCCTCCACCATCTGGTAATACAAGACCTAATTTAAATGTTGTATCAACTGGGATGAAGGCTAAGGTAGGTAACTGTAACAAAGAGACTCAAGTAAGGATATTTCTTCTCATATAACAATCCAGCTAGTTTAGGCTAGTGGGGAAGCTGAGCTCCCTGATGACCTTCAGGGTCCCAGGTCCCTAACTTCATTTGCTCTGCCTTTCATTAGACATAAAGCTCTTCTTAATCACTGAAGCTAAAATGCAAATCATATGCATTCCATTCTGCAGAAAGAGGAAAACTAGATCAAATTCAAGGCAGCAGTTTATCTCTGCTCAAGTGAGAAAGCTGCACAAATGACCTTTGCCAATCTGGCCATTCGCAGTTACAAAGGAAACTGGTACCTGTAACAGGAAGCAGGGATCCCAGATCCTCAGAAAGAAGAAGAATAGATTTGGGAATATAGTCATTAGTCTGTCAAAGAAGCCACTCGTTTTATGAAATCTTTAAATTTACCTAAAAACACAAAATCAATTACTTTATTTTCTATACCTTAAATATAAGAATGTCACTGTACTTGTCATAGCACGTGTATTTCAATGTCTTCAAATAAGAGATGCAAAATCTTTAAAATGAAAGTAAAGGTTTCTTTATTTATGCGGTTCCAAAACACTGCACGTGGTAGATGGTCGCTTCATGTCACTGATTAGAATAGATTACACTGCTGTGAATGCCAATTAGGTACAGAGATTATAACAGCCTCCATTTTATAGATTAAAAATCCTGAGACTTCCATGAAATCAAATGACTCTTCCAAAAGCTTGTTCATGATGAAACTAGGATTAGAGGAAACTTTTTGACTTCTGCTTCAATTTTATTAAAGTAAGCTCACGTATGCTGTGGCTATGCCCTGGCATGGAAATCATCAATTTAAAAACTAACCACTAGCCATTTGAATGACATCATGCTTACTGTGTGGGTTTTTTAAATGTCAACATACAAAGACATTCTTCTACTTCCTCATGCAGCTTGACCATGTGCATTACTTAATCCTTTCCTTAATTTAGCTTCATTATACAATGTCCAGTTTGTATCTTTCCAGTGAGTATTACTATCCTTAAATATCATGCTGGCTCTGCCTAGTCTTAAAATTGAGATTGTTGCTATACCTTCATAGGAAAAGAGCCACAAAAATCAAGACTATCTGGCCTTAATTAATAAGATGATTTATTAGAAAAACTTAAATACAAATGCTGATGGTGATGGGGGAGAGTTGTGGAGATGATGCTGAAGTCTATCTGAAAAAAAGTCTTAGAAACTCAAAAATGATTGACTACATTATAAATAAGTTCTAAAAGCAGACACACTTGGCTCTACTACTTCATAGTTTCACCGGTTTTTGAGTCACTCTTCTTTTGTAAGCATCAACTGCAACATTCTTAAAATGAGGATAATTCCCTAAGACCAGTTTTATGGGATATAGTAATTGATTTAACACTCCTTCAGGAATAGATTTAGCAAATAATAAATGATAGCTTTTATTACTAACTATGATTATAGATCTAAATGCCTTATAAGATATGACTTTCACTAAGATAGTAAAATAGCTTTGTTTAAATCAGGAAATAATTTTGGAACAATAAAAATAATTCCTCTAAATTCCAGACATTAACATTCATATTAAGGCTTTTTTTTTTATCTTTTACTAACATACAAAGAAAAATGACATAGTTTTTTTTTTTTAATTAGTCTAGATTATTCTTTCAGTAGAGCAAAGCATTAAGTGTCCAGCACACTCCAGTGGGAAAAAAAAAATTGCTGAAAAACAAATACATATGAGATGACTATTTTTATCTTTTTAATTTTCATTTATTGATTTAGAAAAGAGAGAGAGAGAGAGAAGCATCAATTTGTTTTCAATTTATGTATGCATTCATTGGTTGCTTCTTGAACATGCCAGATGTGCTTCTTGCATGGTCAAGGACGTGACCGGAGCTGGAACACACATCCATGGCGTACACTGGCATGTCGGGATGATGCTCTGTTTGAACTACCTAGCTAGAGCTAAGAGATGGCTATTTTTAAAAGGGGAAAAATTAACATTTTGATAGACAAAAGTTAAAGAATTAGAGAAGTTAAAAATAATAGTAATAAAAAGAGAATTTAGTTTTCACTTTTTTATCCCTGGAAGTAAAGTATTTTCTTTCCTCTACTACTTTCATTACCAAACTAACATCAACCTTAAAGCACCAAACTTCTTTCAAAATAATGGCCTGGAAGAAATTTTGAGTTGGACAGAGGACAAGTTTCACCAGTGAGCTTTGAAAATTGTTACTGATTGAGTTTTTTGTTGTGGTTGCTGTAATAATGTTATTTCTGCAATCAGTTGAGCTCAATGAAAAGGATGCATCTATTTGCACCACTACAGAATTATAGGAGTTAACACTAATTAACTCTGTCATCAGTTTGTCATTTAGGATTTACAGGAAGGATCTCCAATTGATGAACTGTGAATATTTTATTGAAATATATAAGAACCTAGTTTATTATTACAAATTTAATATGACATTGAAAAGGTTAAATCTAAAGTTAAAGAGTAACATAGACATAGAAACCTCATAATTATTGGTTCCTAAAACTCCAATTGCATTTTATGCCATTTGATTCATTTTAAAAGTACCTCTGTGATTCTATTCATCTCTTTTTATATATGGTTAAAGTAAGATGAATTTAATTCATTTTCATGTTATTTGCACTTGAAGAAAATCTAAAATGATAGACATATCAGGTCTAGGTTTCCCCAACTAAAATAATTCTTATTAAAACATACTTAAATCTATTAAATTCTGTCTAAAATGGAAAAATATTTTACTAAAAGTAAATTAAGAATTAATCATTTTTGTTTTTCCTGAAACCCTTTATTTCATGCAAACTAAGGGGATTATGGTCATAGAAAATCTGTGTTTTTGTAGATATTTGTTTTTTTCTCATGTTAATAATTTATTCCACTCTTTTCTAATGACTTATTACTAAATTGCTCAAGTGCAAATCTTTAAGACTTTAAGGAAAGAAAACTAACAATATGATTCAACCCTTAGAATTCAGGACCTAAAAGATCTATTACATGAACAGTCTAGTTAATTAATTTGTTCAGATTTGAACCCTTCAATTTAAAGTAGATATCAAAAATATTTTAAGTAGTTTTTAATCAGTTATCTAAGGCCACGATAGTCATGCCTAACAAATGGCTACAGAGCTCCTGTGGGATGCTACAATAAGGGTATATTGCTCACTTATCAGCAGTCATGGTCTACCAGGGGTGTCCTGATCCGGACACCAGGCTGCACCACGTTGTCATGGCTGAGACGTGAGACAAACTCATGGACTACCAAGTCTTGTGTAGGAAAAGGGAAGGCATAGGCCACTCTCTGAGTGAGAAAGAGACAGCAAGTGACCCCTGCCTGGATAGGCTCTTATTGTCTTTCTGGACACATTACATTGAGGGTGGTTTTTATTTACTATGTACAGGTCCTCATTAACTATGCATAGGATCACTGTAGGTGATTACCTCTTACAGATAACAAAGGAAAGAATGTTGCACAGACTTTAGGAAGTTACTTTAGGGATATGCAGTAAAGGTTTATTGCCTTAATCCAGGGTGAGGGAGTTTTAGCAAAAGCAAGTCTCATAGCAGCCTAGGTACAAAGCAGGCCTGATTCTGCATGGGAGAACCTATCTGTGGGCGTGGGCCTTGTGCCGCTCTCCACTGTCCGAGTGGGAGCTGGGCCCACGCCACGCAGAACGGTCTCCTGTAGTGTCCAAACTTTTGGTGTCTCTGGAAGACACTGGAAGAACAAGAGTTGTCTTGGGCTAAACGTTAAATATACAAACACTAATAAAAACTGACAAGCAAAAAAAAATATTTTAAGTAAGTTTACAATTTAATATTGGGTCACATTCATAGCCATCCTGGGCCACATGAAGCCCCAGCTGTGAGTTGGTCACCCCTGGCTTTATGAGGTGCTCTTGACTTCAGATGCACCCACTCATGCTCTTGCATGATGGATAGCTGTTGAAATCTGGTAGAGTGACTGGGGTGAGTCAGGTCAGCTCAGCAGTCTCTCACTCTGTGTTAGGCTAGCCTGGAGACGTTCTCCTGGTGGCAACATTAGAGACAAAAGAGAGTCCGCAAATGCACTCACAGCCTTTGAGGTAGGAAGTGGAAATCAACTCTGTGGCATTCATCAAGGTCCACAGCATTCTTTTAGAAAAAAAATTACAAGGTCAGGTCAATTTCAAACTGTGGGAAAAGCTCTGCCTTTATAGTTACAAGGACTGCAAAATCACGTGAAAAAAGTGTATAGATACAGAAAACTATAAAGGATTGTGACCGTTTTTAAAATCTATGATTTAAAAAAAAATATTTTATAGTAAATTTCTCTTATATGCACTAACCAACTAATTTATATGCATGATTTATGCTGTACTAGTTAATGAATGTATTTATCTTCTTTGTATTTCTGAACAATGAAGCTACTATACATGCTATATCCCAACAGAAAAATAATTATTCTATTTTGATTGCTTTGATCAAATTTATCAGTACTGGCACAATGACCTGAGCATCAACAAATTAAATTTTACATATTGGATCTTGCATAGTTTTTATTATTTCAAAAAATATACAAATGTTGTTTGGTAAAATCATAAGGATCCTTCTTTTTTGACAGCAACTTGTCCAATGGGAAGTAAAGTCAGAGGACTAAGTAGGTGTTAATGTGCATTTGCCTCCATGGCAATTCAAAAAAATTATGAAAACCAAATGTGAAGTTTAAGTAGATATTAACTTCAGTGCAGTTCTATAGAACATAATTATAGTAATTATTTACCCTTTAAAAATGTGTAAGAAATAAAATTTCCCTCAATCTCAAAGCTAGAAAGAAATACAATTCTACCCTATAGGCAAGAAAATTAAGTTATGATATTAGTATCTCAATTGATTAATATTAGTATCTCAAATTGGCTTCATAAAGATCCATGTTTTCAGAACAACGCCTGCATTGATTCACATATCTTGAGTTGTACAGTTTCTGCCCTAAACCTATTTCTCGAATATCCTTAAAGCCACGGCTTCTTCTCAAATGCATTGCTTAGTAAATAACAATAATTTCAAAAGTAATCATTTTCATTTAATAGAGGTAATTTTAGACTTTGTCTATAAGATACCAATCATTCTAATGAAAAGTTGAAAGAAAAATTGTTTTGTATTTTGTATTTACATTACTGTTTTAATACTGAATTTTTTAAATAATGACCAGTTGGTTTCTTGGTGCTCCCCAGGGCAGAAAATTTGCCTCGTTCAATGGCGGATTGCCAGAACCTGGATCAGAGTCTGTAAAAGTGTATGGACTCAACAAATATTTTTTGAATAAGATATCTGTTGACTAAATTAATGATGTTATTATGTAATAGAGTAACATTATTCCTCGGTAACTTGGGAGTAATCAGCAAAATATTTTCCACAATCCACATAACTGGAAAATAATAAACTATGCTCTAGGGCTACCAGATCCTTCATAAATTTCTTCAGTGACATAAATAATTCTAAAATGAAAATCAGAGCTAAAAAGACTCCAGATTGTTTTTAACTTTTATTCATTTTTCAGATTTCTTTTTAGGTTCATGTATGTTTGAACTCTTCAATATCAAATCAGAATGATTCCTTTAAGTGACTTTGGCAGCCAAACACAGCGTATTGTTAGATTAATAAATCTAAGACGACATTTAACTTTAATCAGTTTATATACCCAGGACTTTGTAAAATTTGGAGGAACTGTATGCTTATTAAATTTGCCAGAGAAGACCATAAGCAGCATATCTTAGAAGAACAGTAAGTTTTTCAATATTTTTAATTTTGCTATTTATGAGATTTGTTGGGATCCCGGCATCAGCAAAACCATAGCACTGCGCATGTGCAACAGCCCTGTCGCCAATAAGCTCCCCATTGCCCATAAAAGGCATATAGCCCCTAGAGCAAGAGGACCAATCAGTAAGACCCACGACTCCACTGAGCTTCTCCAGCAACGCCCCTCAGCCAACCAGTATATATACCCGCGATCCTCAAATAAAATTTGCAGCTTGATCAGAATCTTGTCTTGCTGCCATTCTTCGCGCCTCCTGTCCCTCTCACTCTTTCACTAACAGGTCTACCCCAGTTGATTGCCCTGCTGGTCGGGGCAGAGATTTCCCAAGTTCAACAGGAAATCTTGCTGTTCTTGTTGTTATTATGCTATTATAAAAAACTAGGGCTGGTTCAAAATATAAAGAAACACAAACCCCAGATTTCCTATAATTTTTTTTAAAGTTGTGTTCTGGTAAATAAAGATTATTCTCAGTGTATTTTTATTAAAGGTAAATTCACTGCATTTTGTCTTTTTCTGTTCACCATACAATAGTTTGTTCTAAGAGCTATAATAAGAATGATAAATTTTACTATTTCCTTAGGCAAAATTAATTTGGAAAATCACTTTGAGGAGGTAGAGGAAAGAATGAGCAGAAAGACTGATCATAGACTCAAATTACTGTAAATTTTCCAGTTTTTAGTTTGAGTAGATAATTCATGAGTAATAGTGATAGTACTATATTAATAGTATTATGCTTAGGTTACATAATTGTTACATATATTTTATGCAAGTAACAAATATTAACAAACAAAGTCATTTTTAGGAACAAAATGTAGTCAAAACTACTTATAAATGCTAATTTGTGGAGCAGTTTTCATCTCTAAAAGTATCTTGCTGAAAACACATTAGAAGAAACATTTTTTAGATTTACATCTTGAGGAGAAATGAAATCTCAATTTTTGTATATGAAATTTCTACATATTCTCTAATCATGGAATGAATAACATTGTTTCCTGACAATTTGGAAGAAATCAGTGTAAGATTTTCCACAAACTTTATAAATAGTAAATGATGAAGGTACACCGTTTACTCATTTTGACTGAAAAAAAAAAAAAAAATGCTCTGGCTGGTGTATCTCAGTGGATTGAGCATGGGCCTGAGAACCAAAAGGCTGCAGGTTCAATTCCCCATCAGGACACATGCCTGGGCTGTGAGCCAGGTCCCCAGTGGGGGGCACGTGAAAAGCAATCACACATTGATGTTTCTCTCCTTCTCTTTCTCCCTCCTTTTCCCTCTCTCTAAAAACAAATAAATAAAATATTTTTAAAAAGAAAAAATGCCCATTTGTTTTGTTTTTGGATAATTTAAAGAAAATTTAAAATTAAGAAGACTGAACTTATTTAATAAACATTAATTTATTATTTATGACAATCCTTGTCTCTAAATGTGGAGTTAACAATTATATGTATATACACATTTCACTGGGTAAGTACAACATACCAAAAGGAAAACAAAAAGTAATTAGTCATGTTCAATTTAGGCAATTAAATAAACTCAACAATTTACATATGTTACCAAAAAATGACAACTGCAATCTATAGTATATAATTTAATGATATAAATAAGATGTAATAATTATGTATACATAAACTACAGAGTTAATATTGAGACAAAACTAACATTGAATTGATAAAAATATAATTGGGTGAAATAATAATAGGGAAGAATTAGTTTTCAGATATGTAGAAAATTCAACCTTCTAATGCAAAAAAATATACAATGTATTTTAAAAATAAAATTAATTTTTAAAAATTGCAGTAATTCTTATAGTAAAATACATTGCACTGTCCCGGCCAGCAAGGCAGTCAACTGGGGTAGACCTGTTAGTGAAGGAGTGAGAGGGACAGGAGGCGCGAAGAATGGCAGCAAGACAAGATTCTGATCAAGCTGCAAATTTTATTTGAGGATCGCAGGTATATATACTGGTTGGCTGAGGGGCATTGCTGGAGAAGCTCGGTGGAGTCGTGGGTCTTACTGATTGGTCCTCTTGCTCTAGGGGCTATATGCCTTTTATGGGCAATGGGGAGCTTATTGGCGGCAGGGCTGTTGTACATGCGCAGTGCTGGTTGGCTGATGCAGCTTCCCTTGAAGGTTGCATGGCTTGCTACAGGGTTGTTGCACATGCGCAGTGCTATGGTCTTGCTGATGCCAGGATCCCAACATATCCTCCTTTTCTTTTTTCTTTTGGAGGTTTGGCATTAACCTTGACCGAGGAGGGGAGGGATCCCTGCTGCCTTATTGCTGCTTTG
>PVJI01021452.1:0-26833 GCA_004026765.1 Micronycteris hirsuta
CCCTCCCTCCACCCCCCCTCTGCCCAATGAGCATACAAGAAGATGGCTCTCTGCAAACCAAGAAATGGCCTGTCACCAGGAACCAAGTTGACTGGCATCTTGATCCTGAACATCCCAATCTCCAAATTTATGAGAAGTAAATGTCTGTTGTTGAAGACACCAACTCTATGGTATGTCGTTACAGCAGCGTGAGGTAACTGAGACGCTAAACAAGGCTAAGTAAGATCACCCAAGGTCACACAGCTGAAGAATAGTTGCACCAGAATTTGAACGTGTTTGACAGCAAATCCTGGGTTTTTTCCATAAAACCATGCTGCCACCCAATGTTAAGAGGGAAGCTACTGGGGTTCCTTCAGTTAGGAAGTTCCCCTGAGCCAGCCTCAGTCCAGTTGGTACACTTTGTTATCTGCATCACCATGTATAAGTTACTTGACTTCTCTGTGCCTTGGTTTACTCGTCTGTAAAATGAGGATAGTAGTAATATTATATCTCATCGTTGTTAAGAGAACTCTAAGACATATGAAGTGTTTAAGACAGTGCCTGGCATGTACTAAATTTTGGTATTAATATTATTATTACTATTTATTACCCTGGGGTCAACCCAGATTAACCTTCAGTAGGTGAGAGAAAAGAGCAATAAATACTGAGTTTTCAGCACAGATATAGTACAATGCTAGTGTATTACTTATGGAATATGAGCTTTGTGGTTTCCTGAAATCATCCTGAGAATTTTGGAGCAAAACTTAACTGGTTGCCCACAGAATCAGCAGCAGAGCTTTTAGAAATAGTTGTCATCCCAGACTTCCATCTCTAAACTGACTCCTACATCCCCACCCCCACCCCATCACTGTCCTTATACCAGACAGAATCTGCAGGGAGCGGGGGCTAGAAATAAGTACTTTTAACAACTATTCCCAGTGATTTACATGTGCAGTCTTCTCATCTAGCCTATTGGAAAAAAAAAAGAAAGCCCAAGAGGTTACAGGATTTTTCCCAAGGTTTAGGACTCTTCCTACAACAAGATACTAACAGTTACACAGGTGTGCTGCCTGGTTGATTATTCCAGGTTTATGGCCAGGACAACTTTTTGTCCTTGCCAGCCAAAAGAATTATACACCCAACAGGATCTAGCCTCACATATCCACCTCTGCACACCTGGGGTGTTAGGGAGCTGAGGCTTGCAGGAAGACTTAAGCGGTAGGTACCAAAGCTCTTCTCTCTTCTTCCGTGAACTAGAGAGACAAACATGGATAAAAAGTAACTCAGCCGGGCTTGGATTCTGGGTCTGGCATAAATACTACAGGATTCTGCATGTAAACGTGTAATTCGTGTTCTATTTGACTTAGTCCTGGTCAAAAGATAATTCTAGGTTAGTCTTTTGGAAGCATCTTCTCTCTCTTTTGCATTCTTACCCAGATGTGACCCTTTTTTTTGTTTCAACTGCTGTTGACACTGGGGGTGAGGTTGGACCTGAGGACCCTGTGGAAGATGCTGAAGCTGTTCATTTACTTACTCTCTTCCAAGCTTAACTGTGCTTGTAGACCCACCAAATGGTTTTCATACCAAAAATGTTTTCGTACTGTTGACTTGTAAACATAGCCCTAAAATCAACAGTCTTTCCTCTAAGAGTTCCCAGGTATTCCAAGAAATCTAAAACAAAAGAAAAAAAAAATCTCCTCAAGGCTCTCATGGAACCAATTTGTAGTCTGGTCCCACAACTGCCTTAATTATTATTTAAAAACATGCAAATGAAATATTTTTTTAAGGATAGTTTCTAAGTATTTCCCAGGCAGGCATCTCTATAAAGTGTGGAAAACAGCTTAGTCACCAAGAGAAAACTAAGAATATTGTTATAAATACCTAGTCTTAGCCAGTCAGCAGCTAAGCTGGAAGTATGCCTATTGCCACGAAGGATGTTTCAACTTTCCTAAAAAGGAAGAAGAAAATTAGTCATAGGAACTTGTTTTTATTTCCCAATACAGATATTCCCTATGTGGAATCTTTGTTGCCAGGAACACAGAGTTGGAGAGAATACACAGTCATTTTTTAACCTGGAGGTTTTTCCTTCTGAAGCCCAGGAAAAAGAAATGTTGCTCTGTGGACATCCCGTACATCCTTTATCATTACTCATCAACCTTATCATTGCTTGTTCAATGTCTGTCTTCCAATTAGACTATGAATTCCAATAGATCAACTACATTTTCCTCATTTGCTACTGTGTCTCTGGTATAGGAACCTGGCACATAGTTTCACATTCAATACATTTCTTTTGAATCAAATACTAAATAAATTATGTTGCAGCCATAGTCTTCAACAGGGACGGCCAGAGCCACTAAGATTTAAACTGCAGATGAAGCAGCTAAGTTGAGTTGGAGTTGCTACATGTGTTGTATACAAGGTGGTAACGTACATAAGAGAATTAATCAAATAAAAAAAGGAAGAACTTCTAGTTTTAAACGCAAAAACAGGAAATAATCTTGTGGTTACGTCGGTAATCATTAGGAATCAAAGAGAAAAATGCCAAATTGCACCAAAGTCTGTCTATCTTACAACATCTTTCATCTACTATATAGCACATATTAGTGTTTTGGGTTCCATTTGTTTTAACAAAGAAGGGCTTTAGATTTTTTAAAAGTACTACTGTAATTGTAGTCACATCTGTGGTTTAAACTGTATAATGTCAACAACACAATTAGCCTCTTAAAAGCTCTTGAAAAAATAAATCTCCAAAATTAAATATATGAAGTATCTGTAGTAATGTCATAAATGCTACCTGCTCAAAAACAGTAAGAGAACAATATTATTTCATAAATAAACCCTCTTTTGATTGATATCCTGCAGCCTGTCAAGGCTGGCAGGTCCGCTTTAGATTCAGGCAGATGGAAGAAAAGTCACGGAGCCGTGGGGATGTCTGACACGTCTGTATTCAAGGGGGGCGAGTCACTCACGCTGTGAGCGGCTTGTCCCCAGCGGGAAGCCCCTACTCCCTTTCATACAGACAAAGCCGACGGGGACCCAGAACATACCGTGTAACACAGAGAGACTCTGCGCACGCAAACCCACTTACTGCTATGGGAACCGTTTATTGGACCCAGTCTCAAGGCTATGGGAACACTACTTATCAGGCCCATTCTCAAGGTTATGGGAAACCGCTTCCCTTAGTTGCCCAGACGTCTGGGTGACGAAATCAGACTGCCTCCGTTTACCTTGCAATGGGATGAATAGCTATCTGAAAGCAAGATAACGAAAGAGTCTAACTGAAAAATGGATGAAAGCATAGATCTGAAGAACTTCAGCCCCTTGATAGTGGTGTCTTTTCTGAAGAAAACTAAGAGTAATGGACTCAGAATTGTCTTAGAAGATCAGGATCAAAATTGGAGAGCTATAAACATGTAAAGGAGACAACTTTACCCATATTAACTTTTTAGTTAAAAAAATTTTTAATAGACTACACTTAGAAAAAAGTTACTTAGAATAATGCATGTCAGAAAATGTTTGACTTATTCTCAGAAAACCTGCAGTCTGGTAGCTTTACTGAGGTATAATGACATAAAATAAATTGCACATATGCACACGGTACCATTGGATGAATTCTGACATAGGTTTATGTCTGTGAAACTATCACCGCAATCAAGAAAAGCCATCAGCTGCAAGTTTCTTCATGGCCCTTCGTAATCCCTCACTCCTGTTCCTTCCCCCAGATATACTGATCTGCTTGCTTTCATTTATTAAAATTTTAAAAATTATAATAAAAAGCATTAAATGTAACATCCTGAGGCTATAAGGAAGAATAGAGAGGATATTAATGAAAGTGAATAAAAGAAAAGAAAAATTAACTAAATTCAGACTTTTTTTATTATTGTTCAGTTACAGTTGTCTCGCCTTTTTCCCCATTGCTCACCCCTCCCCCCTGCCCCCCACTCCTACAGTCAGTCAGTCCCCTCTAGTGTCCGTGCCCATGAGTCCTCTGTTCATGTTCCTTTGCTTGCCCCTCCCCTTTCTTTCCCTCATCATACTCCTTCCCCCTCCCCTCTGGTCACTGTCAGTTTGTTCCTTATTCCCAAGACTCTGGTTCTATTTTGCTTATTTGTTTGTTTTGTTGATTAGGTTCTACTTATTGGTGAGCTCATCTGGTATTTCACTTTCACCACCTGGCTTATTTCACTTAGCATAATGTTCTCCAGTTCCATACGTGCTGTCGCAAAGGGTAGGAGCTCCTTCTTTCTTTCTGCTGTGTAGTAATTCATTGTGTAAATGTACCATACTTTTTTGATCCACTCATTTACTGATGGGCACTTAGCCTGTTTCCAGCACTTGGCTATTATAAATAGTGCTGCTGTGAATGCTGGGGTGCATAGGTCCTTTTGAATTGGTGATTAAGGATTCTTAGGGCATAGTCCCGGTAGTGGGATTGCTGGATGGAAAGTCAGTTCCATATTTAGTTCTCTGAGGAAATTCTGTACTGTTTTCCACACTGGCGGCACCAGTCTCCATTCCCACCAACAGTGCAGTAGGGTTCCCTTTTCTCCACATCCTTGCCAGTACTTGTTGTTTGTTGACTTATTAATGATGGCCATTCTGACCAGTGTGGAGTGGTATCTCACTGTGGTTTCAATTTGCATCTCTCTGATGGCTAGTGATGTTGAGCATTTTTTCATGTGTCTATGGGCCCTCTGTATGTCCTCCCTGGAGAAATGTCTGTTCAGGCCTTTTGACCATTTTTTTAATTGGATTGTCTGTAAGACTTTTTTTTTTTTAAAAAAAGAGCAACAAAATTGAGAAGCCACTAGATTTACTAAGAAAAGAAATAGAAAATTCGAATAACTAAAATAAGTGAAAGAGGAGGTATTTCAACTATAAATTCTTAGGAGAGAACATAGGGGGTGAGCTTCATGCATTCAGTTTGGCAATGATTTCTTATATATGACATCAAAAACAGAGGCAACAAGGCATGATTAGACAACAAAACTACATTAAAGTTAAAGACTTTATTCATCAAAAGACATAATGAACAGAGTGAAAAGGCAACTATGCAATGCAAGAAAATATTTGCAAATTGAATACTAGATGAGGGTTAAACATCTAAAATATATAAAGAAGTACTAAAATTCAACAACTGGATAAAGAACCTGAAGAAACATTTCTCCAAAGGTCATATATAAATAACCAATAAACATGGAAAAATACTCAATATCACTAATCATCAGAGAAATGCAAATCAAAACCACAATCAGATATTATATCATACTCACTGGGATGGCTACAATAAAAAAAGAAGAAGAAGTATTGATAGGGATACGGAGAAGTTTGAACACTTGTGCATCGTTGGTGGGATTTTTAAATGATGTGACCATCTTGGAAGATGGTATGGCATTTCCTCCTACTATTTTTAATTACTCATTTAATTAATTACTTTCAATCCATTACTAATTTAATTATTCACATTATTTTAAGTTACATAGAACTATGATATGATCCATCAACCCCACTTCTGGACATATATCCACAGACTTGAAAACATGGTCTGGTGGAGACGTTGGCACATCCATGTTCATAGCAGCACAATGCACAATAGCCAAAAGGTGGAAGCAACACAGATGTCCATCAGCAGATGGACAGATACACGAAATGTAGAGCACACATACAATGGAATACTATGCCACCTTAAAAAGAAAGGAAATCTTGTCACATGCTACAACATGGATAAATCTTGAGTATGTTATAATAAGTGAAATTGTCCAATCACAAAAGGACTGGATACCATGATTCCACTTACATGACGTATATTAAGTAGTTAGATTCCTAGAGACAGAAAGTAGAATGGTGGTCTCTGGGGACTGGGGTGGCAAGGGGTCACGAAGGAGTTTAACGGATATAGTTTCTGAAAGATGAAAAGTTTTTGGAGATGTTTTACAGCAATGTAACTTTACTCATCACTGCGAAACTGTACACTTAATAGTTTTATGATTTTTATCACAATTTTTAAAATACGGTACATAAATGAATCAGCAACTCAGACCACCCCAGGAGCTGACAAGGACGCGGAAGGACTGGAACTCTCCCACACCGCACGTGGGAATATTAAACGGCGTCGCCACTTGTAAAATGCTCAGTTTCCTAAAAATGAAAACTATATCTCCTATTCCACAATAGGTATTTCCCCAAGAGAAATTAAAGCGTAAGTCTGCACGAAGCCTTGTATAAGAATGCTCACAATAGCTTTACTTGTAATAGTGAAAAGGCAGGAACACGCCAAGTGTATGTCGACAGTGAATAAACATGTGATTATATCCACAAAGTGAAAATGCCCAATACAGGTATACCTTTTAGATATTACTTACTGAGTTTTTATTATGTACCAAGCACTGCGCCAAATGTGTTAAGCATGTAATCACAACTCTATCACATAGGAATAATTATTAGCCTTATTTTTCAGATAATGAAACTGAGTTTTGGAAAAGTTGAATAACAGGAGGTTACACAGCGAAGCCATGTCAAAGTCAGGGTTTGAACGTAGGCTGTGAGTAATGCCAAAAATGGAATGCTTAATCACCACACTGTATTTCTTTTTGTTTGTTTGTTTTAGTATTGTTACTGTTTTTCATTTTTTTAATTACTTTATTGTTCTTCAATTACAGTTGTCTGCATACACTGTATTTCTTGAATTGACAGGAGCAATACATTAATTAGCTGATAATAAACATCTCAGTCAAAGAATTCCTTAGAAAAGGGATGGCTGGTTGTTCACCAGTGGTGTTAACTGGCATATAACACAATGGACTATAAATGTAAACAGCCTCAGTGTGAATTCTGATGGCTACCATTTCCTTAGTTGCATGAGCTATTTAATCTCTCCATTCCTTTATCTTTAAAATGAAAATAATAGAATCCACCTCATTCCCTGACTATACTTATAACAGTGTTGGCACATATTAAAACACTATTCATCTTTATTAACTTCTTAAACTTAACTTGGAATGCTTTCTGTCTCTATTAAGAAAGATAAGCCACTTAAAAAAAAAAAAACACTTCATTCAATTTCATGTACTAAAACCTGTTCTGTGTAATGTCCCGGGATAGGCATTATTGGGAATAAAAACTGAGTCTGACGAGAGAATCCCCCTTCTTGGGCATTCTGCAGTCTATTGAATAAAAGCCATAGTTGGCCTATTCAACATTCTTAACATTTGCACACCTTGTGCTCTGTAGTTGGTTGGACTTTATGTTTAAAAATGTGACTTTGCAACATTCTAATCTATTTTGCATTATGAAGTACTTTGGATAGGCCATTTCCCACTTAGGACTTTCTAAATAACCAGCCCCACTTTTTTTCTTGATAGCAATATTTCTTGATAATAATATTTCATTTCCTTTTAGTGCTGAAAGTTAGTGAAACTTACTAAACTAAACCCATCTTGAAGAAAGATTTTAAGTATTATCAGACATAATGCCTACATGTCATAATACTATACACAGTAACTGCCTACCTCGTTCAGTGAGGGTTAGAGAACCACAGGTTGTGGCAGCTTAAAGCAGGCCGAGTGTTGGGTGCTGGGCTGATGAATTCTCTTGCTTATGTGAAAGGCTAAGCAACCCTGGTGTCAGACTGAGTGATCTGTTGTAGACCGAAGCTCAATTTTGTCTCAGCGAAACTTGTTTAAAGTTTTGAATCGACCATTTGACCCCTCTGCAGGGCTGATTTAGGAAAGTGCAATAGGACGACTGCATCAGGTTCTCTGCGTTAGGGACCAGCACCGTGGTCGAACCTACGTAGTAGAAGTGTGCTATTGGTGGAGTCATGTGCCTAAAATTTCATGCTGAAATCTTAGCTCCTAGAACCTAAGAATGTGACCTCATTTGGAAATGGGATTGTGGCACATATAGCTAGTTAAGGTGCGGTCAGCAGGATGGACCCCTAATCCACTATGACTGGTGTCCTTATAATAGGGAAGATTGGGGCACAAAGATTCACACATGCTTGAGAACAGCATGTGAAGGGAGGAGTTATGCTGCCATAGGCCAAGGAACTACCAAAGCGGACAGAGACCCCAAGCAGCTTCTTCCCTAGAGCCTTCAAAAGGAGGGTGGCCCTGCGGACACCTTGATCTCAGACTTGTAGCGTCTAGAACTGTGAGACGAATTTTTGTTGTTCATCAAAATAAATGACCAAACAAAACAGAAGCAGACTCATAGACACACAGAACAGACTGATGGTTGCCGGAGGGGAGTGGGGTTGCGGCACTGGGTAAAAAGGTAAAGAGATTAAGTACAAATCGGTGGTTACCGAATAGTCACAGGGATGTAAAGTACAGGTAATACGGTCAGTAATGGCACTGTAAAAACTGTGTATGGTGCCAGGCGGGTACTTGACGTATCAGGGAATCACTTTGCAAATTATGTAACCGTTTAATCACTAGCTGTAAACTCAAAACTAATACAAAATAATATTGAATGTCAACTGCAATTGAAAAATGAAATTAAACAAATAAAATATGGATTTAAAAATATCACCACAAAAGATTAATTTTACATATGCCACTTGTACAAGCTTACTAATACACTCAAGGAAAACTCATGTGCATTAAATGAACAAACACTCACACACCTGCTGTGTACGCCACCAGTTTGTGGTCCTCTGTTATGGCTCACAAACAAGTACAAACTCTCAAACTAGTACAAGATGGAAGGGGAGTCTGTTCCCTTTCGTTTTATTTTGCTTTTTTTTTCTCCTTAATGATACACAAATGCTCTTCTATAATTTGATTTTTTTTAATAATTTAAGGAAACAAAGATAAAATAGTCAATCCCCTCATGTTGCTTAAGATCTGCTATGGTAGATGAAACGGATCGACTGGGAGGACCAAGTTTGAACGTCAGTTCTGTCATTTTTGTGTGACTTTGGGCAAGTTACTTAACTTCTCTAAGTTTCAGTTTCTTTGTAATATGGAGTTAGTAAGATTACCTGCCAGTGCTGTTGCATCATTTGAGATAATGCATGTAAACTACTAGTGTGAACTCACAAAACGCAGCCGTTATCATTGCAAAATGACTACGATTTAAGGCAGCATGATCAAGACAAGATCAGAGATATAGCAGATGCTTTGGGGTTCGAAGTCGAAGCTCAAGGTGCCAGGACATTCAGGTCTGATGACAAACAGCTTCCTGTCCTTCTCACTGTGTCCTCATGTACTGGGAGCGGGGAGGTACCTTCGCTGGGTCTCTTTTATAAGGGCTCTACTCCCACTCCTGAGGGCTCCACATTTACACTGAATTACCTCCCAAAGTTTTCACTTCCACATACCACCTTACCAGAGGTTAGGTTACAACATATGAATTTGGGGGAACACAAACATTCAGTCTATAGCATAATCTTAAATGGTCACCCACAGTTTTGCCTCTTCTAGGCTTGAGTAAAGAACTGGGCTAAGGTGTTGCACTTTGAAGAAACGGGAGTCCATGAGCAGAAACCAGATATAAATATCCCCACTCCATTTGTGCCTATAGATAGAGCTCAGCCTTAACCGTGAGAGTTCCTTCCTTCCAACTGCAACACACAAGTACTCTTTTCAACAGCAGTTATTCTGGGACATTCCAGTCTGAAGCCAAAAATTATCTCCCACCCAAGAAAGGAAGTTAAAAGACCAGCACAAGTAACAGTAAATCACCACAATTAGGAAAAAAAAAAAAAAAAAGACCATGCAGAAAACACACACAAATAAACTTAGAGGGGAAAAAATCTGTTCATTTAGGAAAATGCTAAAAAAAAGACTTCATTTAGGAAGTCTGTTTATGAAGGAAATCTTTAGGATAAAGACAGAGGACTAAGGGAGTAGACACACCAAAATTCAATTAGTCATGAAATCTGTAAACTGGCATCAGATATTCGCTAGTCATAGAGCCAGCAGGAACCCAAGCAGCATTTCAAATTCTTCCAAATAAGGTAGCCTTGGCCAAAGTTACCACTCAAAGACAGTTTCCTCTTACCTGATTGTCTACTTGGCTTAGAATGAATTATATTTTTGTTTTCAGAACCAAAATATAATTATACACGCAAGATTAGGAGAATTGTAAAGGCTTCTTTTTCTTTTTTTTTTTTGCACTGATAAAACAATCCAAAAAACTATATTGTTCTAGAACCTGATTAGAATATACCAGATGAGAATAAATATTGTACTGAAAGTTGTACAGAATTTTTACATGGAAGGCTTTACATCTGTACCATACACATTTTATGCATCTGAAAAAAATTTCTATATCCACTATTAATATGGAGTGCTTGACAATCTTGTCATTTTTTAACCATCAGAGCACAATGGGTCCTGCTTGTCATACAGGGCCCACGTTGAACGGAGAGCCCGTTTCTAGTGTCGGCTTGTGCTCACGTGTCCTTCCCTGTCCTCTGTGGCAGGGAGAGCCCCACGTATTTTTGGCAGGTATGGGAGTGACACTTACCCAAAGAACTATAGATGTAAAGATTTGAACTTCTGTAAGAAGTACAACTCAGGAGAGCTGTATTTTGAAGGATAAAAGGTTTGTAATTGGGGACTGGGAGGAGAAGAAATTATGGTTTGTAAAAAGATGTTTAGCAACTACGGTATTCTTATTCTGAAATTTTTGCACACTCAGGCTCTCGGAGATACTGGTAATCATCCTTCTGTGAAAAATGTACAGAGATACAGTTCTGTAATATAAAAATTGTAAACATTATATACTTCTTCTTATACCGTTCTATTTTATCTTTTTATTTTCTTATTCATTTGCTAAATGCCTATTATATTTTATCAAATGCACTAAAAATTTGGATTGAATTTCTTGTCTTTTGTGGAATTTTGGTTTTGCCCTTCAGGAGGAAGTTGGTAATTTGGAAGGTTTAACACGCCCAGAAGCTGTTGTGCCCGACACCCATTGTGACCAACAACAAAAAAGGGGTAGAAAACACCCCTGCTGACACTAACTACCTGCTCCGTCTTCTCTTAGGGCTTTTACTGATGAGTCATTGAAATAGAATGATCCTTCATGGACTGAAACTTGAATCACTGCAAAATGAATCTAGGTCGCTATCACTTTCTTTTCTTTTGGGTGGCAGGACTTGATGTAGATTTTACTCTATATTAAAGTAACAACTGTGGCATGGTTTGGGGAGGGTAGATTTACTGGAAATGTATTCATTCTATGAAGGTTTCTTTAAATACAAACACACACACCGATTTTGAGTCAGACTTTCTAATGTATCAAACATAAAATCACTCCCTAGTGGACCACAGGAGAACTGTGTAAATAAAATCACCTTGATAAAGAAACAGAATGGCTCTTAGACCTGAAGGATTTGGAGTAACCCCATTCAAGTTCATAATACATCCAAATAAAGAAGAATCAATCAACAGAGAACACTGATCAGCAAAGAAAGCACAGCAAAGGGACCATTGCAGAGGCCACCACTGCAGGGCCTAACCAGTGGCATGCAGCCAGCCTGAAGGCTGGTTACAGAAGAAAAGAAGGCTGGTCCCCCCATGGGGGGTACACACAGCCCCATGGTGGAGATGGACAACAGGCATCAAGTACAAGTTCGGGCCATTAGGAATCTTAAGTGTGGGAAAACCAATTCGACTTGTTTTTCTAAAACAAGTAACATTTTTCTAAAATTTTTAAAATTGGTGGCATTTTTTCTAAAATTTTTCTAAAATCGGTAACATTTTTCTAAAATGTTTTGCCCAAGTAGTTTTATGTATAGAGAAAGCCCAGTCATACCAATACATTATGAATGAACACATATTCTGGTTTATATACTTCAGACTCCCGCGGTATGCTCAGCGTGAGTCGACTTGTCCAAGTTGAATTAGCTCTAGTGTCAGCAGGATGGACACTAAGCACATGGAGAGCAGAACGAGACTGTGGACTTGGCAAATACATCAGGATAAAATGCCGCCTGAGAGATCTCCTGGAAGCCAGCCAGTCAGCTCACCTTTCCCAGTGACAATCCGACTTTGACAAGAGCTTCTCATTCAGACTTCAGTATCAAGAAATCCAAGACATCAAGACATACTGAAATTACTGTATAGTCAGCATTTTTTTTGAGAAACCACTTATGAAAGGAACATAAATTATTTAAATCTTGCATTTACGGACTCCAGATCGATCCAGCCATACTAGTGATAATTTTGGCACCAACTGATTCAATCACAAAACCAGTACTGGTTAAACAGGAAGTTTCCCTCCACTGATTTTTGGTGGTGGCGGTGATGCTGGAAGGAGTCTGTGGCTCTGTACCAAAGTCCTCTTCTGGGAACAACAAAGCGTATTGTTAGAGATTGAGCTGTGGTGTCCTACAGTACCCAGGCATGTTGCCTGACTGACCTTTTGTCCTGACTGACCTTTTGTCATAACTTCTACTCTCGTTCCTGTGTGCGACTTGGAAGCCAAGCCTCTGTGCCTCGTTCCTGTCTGCTTTTTACCTCTTTCCATACCTACCCTACCCTCTCTCCTAGTTGGACCCTGGGAACCTCCCTGCCCTAACCTGGTTGGATGACTTGATTCTGGCACTTAAAGCTCTGAACCACCTTTTCCTAGAATAGCAGTTCTTAACTCAGTTACTGCAATACTGTAATGCAATTCTGATGCTAACCACCCACAGTTAGTGTTAGATTCCACATGTTTAAGTGAAGTGCCCTAAAAAGACTGCCTTATTTCAGGCGCTACAAATTCAGGAGTTCCTACTCTTGCTTCAGGTTCCATAATTTCCTAGAATAACTTACAAAACTCAGATGAGGGCTATGCTTATGATTATAGTTTTCTTATCAATGATTCAAATTAGGATCAGCCAAATGAAGAACCACAAAGGGGAAGATCTGGGAGGGTCCCAAATACAGAGCTTCTATGCCCTCTCACCATTGAATCAGGACAGGTCAACCACCCAGTACATTCATGTGTTCGCCATCAGTACGCTACCCCAAACCTTCGTGTTCCGAGTTTTTATTGGGGTCTCATTATGTAGGCAAGGTTGATAGTAACACTGGCCAGGTGGCTAAACTCAAGTCTCCAGCCTTCCTCCCCTTCCTGGAGTCGAGAGCTGGGGCTAACATCACTGCGGCGCAGAGGCTCAACTCTCTGATTATCTGGTTGGTCTTTTGGTCATGACCAGTCCCCATTCTGAATCATGCCTTTCACATAAACTCAGATGTAGTTCAACAGCCCACTGCAAATAACAAAGGTGCCCCTACCCCTGGGGAAATTCCCAGAATTTAGAGTTTCCCCTCAAGAAACTGAGGACAAATACATCAGATTCTTTATTATATAGCCAGTGAGTACTGCAATCACCTGGGAAGATTTTTTTTAATGTCCATGCCTGAATCCCACCAAGAAATTCTCATGTAATTGGTCTGAGGTAAAACCTGGATATAAGGATTTTTCAATTCTTCTCCAGAGGATTCTAACACACCCTTCAAGCTGTGCTGCTGGCACCACTTTATCCCTTTAGTTTGAATTTATAGGGACTTCTCAGGTGTGTGTGTTCCTCCAAACTGACTGGAATTGTGGGTCTGGTTACTGGAGCTCCCAGTGTGTCCTCGACCTGGGCCAGACATCTTACGATCTACGTCAGATTTAGGGTTTCATGCAACTCTGAGTGGCTCATTCATATCCTAGTCTATGTGAATGGCTCACTAGATGTACACAGTGTATCCTCTACCCAGTGCAGGGTGGCCATGTCCTAATCTAGTCACCGCACATCAAGTTTGCATCAAGCGAATTTGCCAAATGACCCGATTTATCAAGTTTACTAACCTATTGATTAGCTTTCCAGGAATATTTTTACATCTCTGTGAGCTTTAAATTTTACTTCCAAATTTAAAACGACCTAAAATAAATCAGAATCTACCTAAAACAATCCTGTAAAATAAGAGAAAAAAGTATACACTGAAAGATTCCCATATGAAATACTGAAAATTTGAGAAATCAAACATTTTGTAAAAGCAAACAGTAAATTTTATAAGTTCATATAAATTTAATAGATTATTCTATCAATTAGCTTTTGGAATTGAAATTCTGCAAATTATGTTCTCGGCTTCGCCTTGTGATTACCTTCCATCATGTAAAAACTTGTTTTTGAAAGAATGCATTAAACCGTAATATTTTCCACCAACCAAAATTCAACCCAGTAAATAAGAAGATATAATTGGCTTTAGTAAGGGATTCATGAATCCAGCACATCCCATCTAGCAACTAAAAGCATGCTCAGAGGGTTGTATAAAATGGAAGGTTTTTATAGGGAAAAGGGAACTATTAACAAGAGAAGAGAAAGGGTTATTTGGGAGGGCAGGACACCTTGTCTTAGGGAGAAGGGTTTTGACTGTGCAGATTGCCTCTGCTTTTTCAGGGAAACAGGAGAGGGCCCGAGTGACAGATTACCTTCCATGTGCTTGACCAGAATATTCCAGACGGGTTCATTAAGATTATGTTTATGGGCGAGGTTGAAACTGCAATTCAAGCAGGTATTAAATCTGGGTTTGTTATCAGGGGCTTTTAGCACAAGTGATGCCATTTTGGGCCTATGGTTTTCTCTTGATCACCACAAACATTTCCTTGCATAGCATGCAATTGCGAGAGTGTATTTTGAAAGTGTTTAAAATAGAAATGGCAGGAGTAGAGAGCAGAAAAACATGAACCACTTCTGACCAGCCAAGGTTTTTTTCCCTAGGGCCTGGGAGGCACTCTCAAACAATAAACCAAGAAATTTTTGCAGCAGAAAAAAATATATTTTTAGCAGAACTTGGCAACCAATGTTGGGATAAGAGGTTGTATTTGACATTAAGTCCCTGATGCTGGTATATTTCCTGAATGAAAACAATGATTATGCATATCATCCTTATGAAGTCAGGTCAAGGTACTTACGTGGGCCATCTTTTGTCCATCCACCTGATGAAAAAATTTTCAGGAAACTTCTCTCTCTGCATCAGACTGGAATAGGAAATGATTTTTAGCAAACTTCTTTTTCTGCCACCACTAAGGGAAGGAATTTGAGATTGTAATTATGATTGCATTTTGTTACTTAAGAAAATTCATAGCGGGATAAAAATGCCTTCTAAAAATAAACCAAATCAACTGAATAAAAACTTCCATAGCCCTAGCTTTGAACCTTCACTCTAAATCCCAAATCTCAAGTTTCCAGTTTATTTCTGAGTTTGTTGATGAGCTAACCAACCCTGAGGGTTAATGTAGGACTCACCCCAAATCCTTATAAATATGTAGCTATTGTTAGAAGCCTTTGAAAAATAAGCAAAAATTTCCCACTCATTGCACAGTTCTCAATGATCTGATAACTATTAGAGGATCTGGAAATACAGCGGCAAAGTTTAGGGTTCTGAACAATTGGTTTCCAAAGCGTCATTCGGGTGGGCTAAAGGTGCATATTAGTTTGGCTTTTACACCTCCTGCTTCTTTTCAAGAGAATAAATAATTACAGTGATTTGTCTTTGAAAAGTGCAGCTTGGAGTTGATGTAGAGAAGTCACATAATGGTATCAGCACTTCAGTCCAAAGTAAATAAAATGGTGAAATATATTTAGCAAGTGATAACGCAAGGCACAGAGAAACAGAGATAAAAAGAAGAAACTGTCTTGACAGGAATAGAGAATACTAGGCTTTGTAAAAAGGAAATAACTACAGAAAACACAGTGGGGGGGAAAGCACAAAAAGTCTTCCAAGTTCCAAATTTCCATCCTAATTCCAGGCCCCCAAAAGGCAAGTCAATTTCTCAGTCACTTTGCGTAGGTTTCTTCCCTTCCAGATTTCAGCCTCCTTCCTCAGGAGGATAAGTGCTCGATTTCGGATCCAGTAGAGACGTTGCTCCGATCTCTAACCCTTTCAAGGCTAACGTGAATGCTCCAGGTAGCGGTGGCCATTAGTGCTTCCTGCCTGTCCCAGATGACCACAAGAGGGCCTTTGGCAGGACTACAGTGCCTGCCGTAAAGAAATCTTACCCTCCAAAAAAGGCTGCTTTCCAGTTTTCTTGTTCTTCTGACATCATCTGGGTTTGCATACAAATATTAATTTGCATCAAAAGACTTGAGAAGTCCAATCAATCAAACAATTGACTTTGCCATTGAACGCAAACAAAAAGCAGCCAGATTAGTTTGTGTGCTGGATATAGCCTTGGATAGTCTACACAGAGGCATCTCAGCCCCTCCTTCTACCCGGACCTCTCCCCAAGCCCATCCCTGCCACTTGAACCTGTCTTTGCATCGGCCGTCACCAATGACCTCCTAGCTGCTAGGTCTGAGAAATATCAATTCATGACTTATTTCCTGTTGATCAAGAAAACGCACTGATGATGTTCAATTTTTTCCAGAATCTCTGAGCACTCCTTCATAGTCTTCATCAGGGGGTTCTCTGTCTCTGCCCATTATGTAAAGATGGACTTCCTGCGGTCCTCCGTTAAAGACTCTCTTCTCCCTCACCCCCTTCTTACATGACTGTATTCAGCCCTTGGCTTTCATTGTCACCCATAGGTTGGCGACTCCCATTTTATGTCTCTAGCCTGCCTTTCTCCTGCGTTTTAATCTCATATATTTGAGGGTCCTTCGGGAAGCAGAGAGGAGGGACATAGTAATGCGACCAGAGCTTTCAATTTCGGAAACTCTTTTACGTCTTTAGTGTTTTAAAACTAACAACAAAAACCTTTAAAAAAATATTAGAGAGGCTACTGATTGCTTTGCTTGGCACCTTAATATTAGTTCACTGTAATTTCACATAGAAGCAAAAAAGCATGTGAGTATCCTCCCTACCCTTCATCACTATTTTGGTAGATAGATGGAAAATACGACCATTCTTTTAAACTGTATGTCAGTATTCCAGAGCAGGATTGAGAGGATATGTGACAAAAAGAAAAAGCTAAAGTGTTAGTATGGGTGATGGTCAGTGACTGCTTCCTTGTATTTCTTATAGTAATACTAACATTTATACTAATTTGTACCAATATCAAGTGGGACTAGCATTGGCTGCAGACGAAGAAATCATCCCTAAATAACAATTTATTTCAGTCTTCATGGAAGTCTGAATGTGGGTAGTCCAGAGATGGGATAGTGGCTTTGCTCTACTAAGGCTTAAGGATAAAGCTCTTTGTAGCTAACTTCTCTTCCAACCCTAGGCTGTGGCCTTCATCCTCATGGTCCAGTGTGATGGTTGAAGCACCAGCCATCAATCCATGTTCCCAGGAGCTGGCAAAGAGCATGCCACACAGTTTTTTAAGAATGTTTTCCTGGAAGCTTTTCAGTAATACTTCTACTTGTAAGTCATTGGCCAAACTTAGCCACAGTGCTGCTTGCCACTGAGAGAACAGCTGAACCATGTGGTCTTTATCCCAGGAAGCTCCGTGTCCTGCACACACTGTGTTTGCATTACTATGGATGAAGTAGACTGTTGATGGGGACAGGCACAGCCAGCAGTCTCAGCAATATTGTTTTCTGAACAATAAATACAACTAAGGGAAAATATCTAGATTTATGTGATGACAACATAAGGTGGAGCTACTACTTTCATATAAAGATTTTGTGGAGAAAAAAAGATATTTGTACATATAAAATCAATAAACTCATAGGATTCTTTTCAAGCATCCTCATGCTTGTTCAGCTTCAGGTACAACACAGCATGGGTGGTCAGCCCGTGCACACAAAAACTTAGGGGCCTGCAGGCCATTTTTCAGAGGGGTGGTGGGCAGGGGGCTCTTACCCTGGAAGCTCGAGAACCGTAAGTGGCCGAGCCATGGTGGGTGGACTAGTCTGAGCTCCTGCCAGCTTGGGATTGTTTCCCACAGAAGCGCCTCTGTTAGTTCATGCAGCTCATCTCTGAGTATTCCAAGAGGGACTCCCACCACTTCTCTTGACTCCTCCTTGGGGATTCTTCTCCCCTCTAGTCAACTTAAATCTCCCTTTGTTCAGAATCTTTCCACCGCCTCTGTTCTTACCCTTTCAATGCAGCCACAACCTCGAGAATTTGATCTTTGCACACAAAAATTCTACCAAATCTAGCAGAACAGTCTCAATGAACTACTCCTAGTACTTACAGAGATGTCCGCTTGCTTCTTCTCCTTGTTTTATGTCTAGCAAAGCCAGCTTCGTAGCTTTCGTAGCTTTTGTGCCATGTCTAAGCTGTAGTGAGCCTTAGATAAAAAGTGTTAAAAAATATAACAACAAAAATTCATAACTTTTCCTTGAACTAAAAAGCTGCATAGAAGCTTTAAGTATTAACTTAAAATATTGATATTCTGAGATATAAAATAATGTTGGGTAAATATTTCACATATACAAATAATTTAATTTCATTATTGTGTTTTAGAAATGCTTTGCTTTTAATTAAAGGGACTCAAACCTGCTTTTCTAAGTTAGGTTTCAGTCCATACATCAAATGGGCCATTCAGTAAGACATCCTGGGAATGGGTTCAAGACACTGTGAAGAACAGGTACCTGTGTATACCCTGGGACCTGAGGCAGTGGTAACTTCTGGGCCCTACCAGCTTAACCTTTGGCTTGCCCTTGGGTACACCTATGGGCCAGAACCTGCACTCTGACAATATGTCATTAAAGCGGTACAGTGTAAAATCAGAAAGAGAAAGTCCTTTCCCTGTCCCCATGTAACTGATGGAGTTGTTATGAAAGAGTGAGATGCTAGAGATACACAGGCCTGGGTTCAGATTCCACCTACTGCACTTAGTAGTCATACTTTGAGCAAGTTACTTAACCCCTGTGATAAGAAAGCAATAAACAGTAGAATCCAGCACAGATTCATTAATAATACCTTAGGTCAAACTGACATAATTTCATTATATATTTTATAAGGTCATTTTACTATGCACAGACAGAATGCATTTTAATTTTGGCACACTATTAGAAAACATATCTCAAGATATCTTGCGGTCACCACAAATAAATCCAAAATAGGTAGTCCTTAAAAGTAAGTTTGGAGCTGGTTGAAAAATGACATACAAAGAGCGTATACTAATGTATCGATTCCACCTGGAAAGAATATCTCTAATAACGGGAAAGTCTCTGCCATGTTATGTTCAAGATTTGATCAACAATTGGCATAAAAATGTATGAAATGCTTGGATAGATCAAAGGTAAGAGGGACAATGAATGCATTTGGGTGACAGAATCAAAATCCAAAGTGATCTGAATAACTTAAAAGAATAGCTGAAATAAAAGCTGCTTAAACAGCTATTTCAGGTTCATTATTTAGAGTCACAGCTACTGGGACATGGATATGGCCCAGAGTCAGGGCTGGTGCCAGGTCTGAGCAAGTGGACTGGGCGCACTTGGCTGGCATGCATGGAGAGACAGGAAGAGGGCTGACCAGCTTGAAGGGGCTACCATGGCCAAGTCTGGGAAAATTCGAACAGCCAAATTTTAGTTAGTGATTATATGGATTACAACCAATTGAATAAAATATGAATCCACGAGCCCATACTGATATAAAGAAGTAAATGAATTAATATGTGAGGGAGAAGGTAAAAGTCCCTCTTATAGGAGAATGCCAACTAAGAAACGTAGAACAATGGTGCTCATAGGAAAAAAACACCATTTGGCAAAAATCATAGTAATAATTGTTTCAGACAGAAATCATCAATGGAGGCTGATATTAGTTGGTAGAAGTACAAAATACTTAGGAATTAATAGTGGAGAAACCTATCCAATATCACCTTATCTAAGCTGTAAAAGTCAACATCACCAGAATAGGACAACTTGACATCATATGCCTCCTGATGTCATGCACTGTGAAGAACACGGCATCACACTCATGGTGTCCCTGTCAAAACTTAACAGCCCAGATCTAATAAGGAAAAAATACAAGACAAATGTAAATTGAGGGGTATTCTCCCAAAATAACTGATCTGTACCTTCAAAAGGGTCAAGGTCACAAAGGTGAAGAAAAGATCAAGAGACTATTGAAGAGCCTAGACTGGAGACATGGACCCAAAAGGAAAAGGTATGTATAAGGACCCTACTGAAGAGAGGGGATTAGATGATAATATTATATTAATATCCAAGTCCTAATTTTGATGATTATACCGTAGTAATGTAGGAGAGTATCCAGGTACTTTAGGAAACATGTGGGAGTAATGGGGCATCATATTTATAACTTACTCTCCAATGATTTAGAAAGGTAGAGAAACAGTGGGTAAAGAGAGATTAAACAAATGTAGTAAATCTTAATAATTTGGGAATCTGAGTAAAGGATGCACTATTTCTCCATCTTTCAGAAAGTCTTCAATTATTTCAAATAAAACTTAAAAAAAATCAATTGCATAAGTTCAAGTGAGACACATGAAGCTGCAGAGTTCCCTGGCCTAGTCAACAGTGGCAAGGAGGCTGGGGTGTTGTGATCCTGTGCACTTGATCTCAGCAGGATTTGGGAGCAGCTGTTCCAGGAAGGGGCATGAGCAGGCAAGCTGTGCCTATCCCTGCAAAGGAACAAATGAGTCAGTGCTGGGATGAAAAGCCTGCTTGATGAGTGAGGAGGTTGAAGACTTCTCGTCCTGCATCATATCTCAGTCTGTAAGTGCTAGAGCACAACTCTAGAGACGGAGCCCAGCGCGTCATCAGGACTACAGCTGCTGCAAATGTGTGCGGAGGCAGGTGTGTTGAACCAGTGACTCCAGTACCACTAGTGCTTTTAGTGCAAGTGATGTAAGTTTTCCCACATGTGAACTAACTCGATGAAATTCTGACTAAAGCAAAGTACAATTTCCCTTTGATTTACATGGTAGTTGTGTACTTGGAAAATGTACTGCACATTGAAAGCTGGCGAAAACATTTTGTGTTTAGCATGAAAAATGAAGTTAGGTTGTGAGTTCAGAGAAACAGGCTTTTAACCTACAGGGGTGTCCTGTTGGACATTCCTAAATCTTGCAGGATGAAGGATAATGTTTTATTGTGTGGGACTCTCATTTACTGCAGCATGCCCAGCATGCCCTCCCTAATGGCAGTAGACCCCACGGGTTATTATGACAAGCCAAAAGTGCCCCACATTCATCCAGAAGGTCCCCAGGTCCCATGCCATTACAACTAAGGACCACAGCTTACTTCTTCTGCCAGGAGCGGTCAGGGGGTTATTTCTGCCTTATCAGAAGCAGTGTCTAAGTAAATCCCCCCCAACTCTAACACACAACCAGCCCATGATTAAACCTCAAGGCTGTTACCTGTTCCTTTCTGAAACATTACAATTTTTTTCTCCATTGATATTAAAGCAGATACTCAACTTTATACCAATACTTAAAAGCCATGTTAGCCAGGACACTTGTAGCTTCAGATCACAAGAAGCCAACACAAACGTGTGTCCATTCACACATAATAGAGAAATTTACTGTCTTAACTTGGAAACCCAAATGTGGCCCTGAATCCCAAACAACTGGGTCCAAGAATTCAAGTCAGGTTTTGAAGATCCCCTCCCAGTCCCTCCCTTCCTTCCTTTCTACCTTCCTTCTCTCTTTCTTTCTCTTCTCCCTCCCTCCCTTCCATTCTGCGCCCCGCCTCCCTCTCTCTCTTTCTCTGTGGGATGAATTCAGGCTCTCTCCTGGTGATGGGCAGATGACTATCGACCATCCTCCATTCACATCCTATCCACTCTGTGAAAGCTCTCTGCTCTCCAAACTTGCCCTGCAGTTGCAGGAGGGAACTACACCTGTGACAAAGTTACTGTCATGATTAGTTGTTTAATGCCATATTCCCTAATAACATGTAAGGTCTGTGAAGACAGGACTTGTCTTTCCCACACATTTCCTATACACCAGCATAGCATTGCCCATTTCGGTCCCTTTAATAAATGCTCATTGCATGAATAAACTGCTCGGTTGGAACTAAAGATTGCCCAGCTTTCAGTACTGGTATTTCTCTACAAGACTCTACACGACTTTCTTAGACATTTTGAAAACATGACCAAAAGGCAGCAAGAGCTCTGTATTCTAGAAGCAGACATTAGGCTGACTTACAGTACTGAGATGTGGAAACAGAACAGAGAAATCCAGTGGGAAGATCCGCTCACTCCAGATCTACCCAGGTCCTCTTCACCTAGAATCAGGCAATTCATCCCCCTCTCACTTTAGTCTGAGGACCGTTCTTAGAAGACTAAAGTCAGCATTAAAGAAATGGACTGATTGATTCAATTAGTATATTACTGAAATCATTTCAATTCATTGGGCCACTTTAAAATTTCATTGTGGTTCCATGTATACTTCTCATGCTGTTCTTCGTAATGCCCTAATGGAATTAGGCATTGCACTGAATCACAGTGAAAGAGCTCTCCTGTGTAATAGATTTCAATGCCAGTCTCTACTCTACGAACCACTCTGCCACACTTAAAAGCATTACAAACTATTTTGCACATCGTCCAAGTGATCGGAGTTTCTTGTTTTTCTTATGTGGAATAAAAAAAAAACTTAAGTCTGATTGTACCTAAAATTGAAGCTGAACTGGGTGGGTCAGAATTGCTAGTGTTTAAAAAATGTGAACAACATCCTTAATATAGTTACTTGTGACTAACCCAGTGGGTGTGACGCTCCAGGGAAAACAGCAAGTTCACTTATCATGACTTTGAAAAGCTAGACTTTAGAACTCTGTTCTATTTTCTAACATAAAAATTATTCAAGGAGTTACCCAGAATTTTGTTTAAGAGATTTTTTAATAATAGAAAATTAGGCATGTAAAGACTTGAATGGAAAAAAAAGTTTAATGAACAAATCAGAAGAATGCAATCTCTGCTTCTCTCCCCAATGTCATGTCTTTAAAAGATTGTACCTTTTGCCAACAATCTCACTTTACTGCAATTATTACGGTAAGTACAATGTGTATACCCAACAGCAGAATACAGGTCCTATTCATTTTACATTTATTGCAAAATCGATCTCATAGGTATAACCCATGGGTACACTTTATAAGAATCACTAAAGTATAACAAATAGATTAACCCATTGATCATTAGGTGCCTGATCATACCAGGCACTTTTTTTTCTTTTTAAAATATATTTTATTGATTATGCTCTTACAGTTGTCCCATTTTTCCCCCTTTATTACCCTCTTCCCTGCACACTGCCTCCCACCCGCATTCCCCCACTTCAGTTCAAAGTCTATGGGTTGTACATATAAGTTCTTTGGCTTCTCCATTTTCTATACTATTCTTAACCTCCCCCTGTCTATTTTCTACCTACTAATTATGTTAACTTATTCTCTGTATCTTTTCCCCCTCTCTCCTCCTCCCACTTTCCCGCTGATAACTCTCCATGTGATCTCCATTTCTGTGATTCTGTTCCTGTTCTGGTTGTTTGCTTAGTTTGTTGTTGTCGTTGTTGTTGTTGTTTAGGTTCAGTTGTTAATAGTTGTGAGTTTGTTGTCATTTTTCTGTTCATATTTTTTTATTTTATTTTTCTTAGATAAGTCCCTTTAACATTTCATATAACAAGGGCTTGGTAATGATGAATTCCTTTAACTGGGAAGCGTTATCTGGGACCTTATCTGGGAAGCACTTTATCTGCCCTTCCATTCTAAATGATAGCTTTGCTGGATAGAGTAATCTTGGATATAGGTCCTTGCCTTTCATGACTTGGAATACTTCTTTCCAACCCTGTCTTGCCTGTAAGATTTCTTTTGAGAAATAAGCTGAGGGTCTTATGCGACCTCCTTTGTAGGTAAATATTTCCTTTTCTCTTGCTGCCTTTGAAATTCTCTCCTCTTTAATCTTGGGTAATATAATTATGATGTGCCTGGGTGTGTGCTTCCTTGGGTCCAACTTCTTTGGGACTCTCTGAGTTTCCTGGACTTCCTGGCATACCAGGCACTTTGTAAGCACTTTATCAACAATACACTTAATTCTCACAACAAATTGTTTGATAGGCATTTTTATCATACCCATTTTAGAGTTGCAAACACAAAGACGTGGAGAAGCTAAATATCCAGTCCAAAGTCACATAGCTAATAAGGGTTGGAGATAGGATTAAAACTTGGGCTGGATGACTCTTAATCACAGCTCTGCACTGTTTCTTAGGACCTACGCTGTGTGTTTCACCGTGGATAAAGGAGATCGTAGAACTGCAGCAAATACGCCACTCTCTTCTTAATAATCCATCTTCTCAGTACAATTAAAAAGTTACCCTATTCAATGACTGCTAGCCTCACTGCTATAGCAATGAATAAAATGGCTGAAAATACAATCTAAACCCAAAGATAAATGTGAGATGTGAATGTATAACCTACCCAGATAGAAATGACCCCCAAACTACTTACATGTTTGCTTCTTTGGGCATGAATCTTCATTCTCCTAATTAGATAAGGTCTAGCCTACTTAAGAAAGAGATGGAGGAGAAGGAAAAGAAGTGTGAGAATGCCTACATTAACTATATTTTCTTATTTACCATATTCTTGCTGCTCTGGCACCAGGGTCCTTGCTGACTGAGGAGGGACTGCCCGCCCCAGGGTTAGCTAATTTCTAGAGATACCAGACCACTCGGGTACCGTTTCCATTTTACTTCATTAAGGACCCAGTTCGATTATAGCTTCAGTGCCAGGCACTCTGTTAAGTGGGTCAGAGGCATCAAAATCTATTAGATGAAAATGAAACCAGGTGGTTCCCAACGAACCAGGTGGTATACAGCAGCCGTCTATCCAGCACTAGAGTAGATGTGAGGAACCTGGAATAACACTCCTTGACTCTTACATGGCATTTTTGTAACTGAACAGGCTCATTAAAACTTGGGGCATTATCATTTATCTCATTAGAACAATTAGCAAATGTGTGACGTGCATTCAAGTTGTTCATTAATTAGCTGCAGTTGTATGTAAAAGCAAAATGTAAAACAAAGGGAATAATTAAGATTTCTAAATTCTAACTTGTTACTAAGGACAAAAGAAAGCTTCTAGGTCAGGATTTCTCAAATTGTTCATGACTTCTGTGTTTTAAATCTGAGAGCTAACCCAAATCTCTATTCTTCTTCAATTCCATAGCCAGTTTTGGATTTTGGAAAAGTATATTATATTGAAACAAACAAAGATAATGGATATGATAAGATGAAGGTTCATACAGTTGAAATTTGCACAGCTTGTGCAAATTGTATCACTGATTTGAGATTCTTTTTAATGAAATATTTATCATTAATGATTAAAAAAGAAAAAAGAAAGTCAATTTACTGGCTGGATTTAATATAGCCTTAATGTGGTCTTAAACACAGTAACTGTGAAACAACACTTTATTTGGATTTTTATAGTCAGAATAAAGCAGACAGAATTTAACAAATAAATTTGCCTAAAACCAACCAGTAGATGTCACTGTTGAAATGTACTGGCAACACTTTTCCTACAGTTTTAAGAAGTTCAATAGAAAATTATCAAACAAGTTTGAATAACTTACAACTAATTCAAATCCTCAATAAGAATGCTTATAAATCCACCCTCTTAATTTATAATTCAAAGTAGTCACTTAATTTCTGATTGTTAAAATAATCATTGCAAAATCATTCTAAGCTTAGTGGTGCTATACTTACAAATGACTCAAATTTAAATGCAAAATATTTTAAGAATTTTGAAAAATATAGTCTAATATAATAAGTCTCCTTTTCAAGGAACAGTAGATTCTATTTTTTTTGTTTTTTTAAATATATTTTATTGATTATGCTATTGCAGTTGTCCCATTTCCCACCCCCCTTTATTCCCCTCCATCCTGCAACCCCTTCCCACGAGCATTCCCCTCTTTAGTTCATGTCCATGGGTCGTACATGTAAGTTCTTTGGCTTCTACATTTCCTATACTATTCTTAACCTCCCCTGTCTATTTTGTAAACCATTTATGCTTCTTATTCCCTGTAACTTTTCCCCTCTCCCCTCCTCCTCCCCGCTGATAACCCTCCATGTGATCTTCATTCTGTGATTCTGTTCCTGTTCTAGCTGTTTGCTTAGTTTGTTTTGTTTTTGTTTTTCTACGTTAGGTTGTTGATAGTTGTAAGTTTGTTATAGTTTTATTTTTACTGTTTGTATTTTTGTCTTCTTCTTTTTCTTAGATAAGTCCCTTTAAGACTTCATATAATAAGGGCTCAGTGATGATGAACTCCTCGAACTTGACCTTATCTGGGAAGCACTTTGTCTGCTCTTCCATTCTAAATGATAGCTTTGCTGGATAGAGTATTCTTGGATGTAGGTCCTTGCCTTTCCATGACTTGGAATACTTTTTTCCAGCCCCTTCTTGCCTGTAAGGTTTCTTTTGAGAAATCAGCTGATAGTCTAATGGGAATTCCTTTGAACGTAACTGTCTTCTTTTATCTTGATGCTTTTAAGATTCTTTCCTTATCTTTAATCTTGGCTAATGTAATTATTATGTGCCTTAGTGTGTGCTTCAAGTAAGTTTTCAGTTTCTTGCTCTTCCTCTTCTCCTTCTGGCACCCCTATGAGTGATATGTTGGAAAGTTTAAAGTTGTCCCGGAGTTCCTAAGCCTCTCCTCATTTTTTTAAATTCTTGTTTCTTTATTCTGTTCTGGTTGAATGTTTGTTTCTTCCTTCTGCTTCAAACTGTTGATTTGAGTCCCATTTTCCTTCCCATCACTGTTGGTTCCCTGTGCATTTTCCTTTGTTTCACTTTTCATAGCCTTCATTTTTTCCTCTATTTTGCGACCATACTCAATCAATTCCTCATTACCAGTGTTGAACTGTGCATCTGATAGGCTGACTATCTCTTCATCATTTAGTTGTAATTTTTTTCTGGAGCTTTGATATGTTCTTTCATTTGGACCTTTTTTTTTTTTTTTTTTTTTTTTTTTTTTTTTTTTTTTTTTTTTTTTTTTTTTTTTTTTTTTTTTTTTTTTTTTTTTTT
>PVJI01021453.1:0-26916 GCA_004026765.1 Micronycteris hirsuta
GAGAGGCAACCGTACATTGCTGTTTCTCTCCCTCTCTGTCTCCCTCCCCTCCCCTCTCTCTAAAAATAAATAAAAATAAAATCTTAAAAAAAAATGTTTAAAAAAAGATGTCCCCTGCAGCACTGTTTGCTGGAAGCCACTGGGTGTCACCTTCTGGGAGAGCGGATGGGTAGGATGGGTGCGGGTGCAGTGCTCAGGGACAGGCAGTAGTTAGATGCAATAGAGTCGATGGGGACAGAGGCACGGTGGGTCTGCATGGTGCTCAATGAGCACCCCAAGGAATAACAAGTGAGATACGGTGCTACTGTCGGCATGCGCCGAAGATAATGCAACAAAACGAGAATATGCAGTTTGCAAGAACATGTACCAAGAAATACACAGTAAGTGCAATGGGGTGGTTGGTTGTTGGGGATAGGGAGCAGAATGCGAGAAAGCTGGGATAAAAGGAATAAAGAGACAAGCGAGACATGGCCATGTGTCCCCAGTGCTCCCTGGTGCCATAGATGCACGTGCACACACACACGCACACGTACACACACATACACATGTACACGCACACACACACACCCCTGGAAATGGAGGAAATGAGTAATTATTGGTTGTAACATTGATCATTCACGATGGTGAAGTAACTACTGTTGTCAATGGTTTTTTTTAAACATGGGATTCTCTGAGGATAAAATGTTGCTATGTATTGGATCAGCGTTTTCTCTCAAAGCCCCAAGAGGCACTCTGGAAAACAACAACAGAAAAAGATGTTCTGTGGTCAGATACTAAACTTCTCCCTGGGAGGTCTCCCAAGCTCATTGTTACATGAAAGCTTTCCAGTTACTACGTGAAGAGACTTGTGTTCCTTTGCACAGTGTTTCCAGCATTTGACCAAGGGCAACCCCCGCCTTTTATTTTCCATGTAATGATGATTGTCACTGGAAATGGTCCAAGGGACGCACTGTGGGAAATACCACCTCAGGTGGCTGACGGCCGAGAGGCTGGACATTCCAGGTTCCAAGCCCAGCCTGGGCCTCATATCTCTCCTCTCCTGATGCCAGGTCATCTTAGAGTGCCTGGTTTCTAAGCCACCTCAGACCCGCTGTCGCATGCATTCGACTGTGGCAAAGACGGGACTGTCTTTCCCTCTGTCATGTTCAACCTCCTCATTATGGCGGGAACACCATTCAGTCTCCAGAATTCAGATCCAGAGTCAGTGACTGATGGTGACTCATCCATTTATTCCTTGTAATTGATGAGTTGTCCAATTCTGCTATTGCAGGACATTTCCTATATAAAATGCTCTTTTTCTTTCCCCTATTTTTTTATTTTAGAAAATCTCTATCGAATTTATTGGGGTGACATCGGTTAATACAATTATATAGGTTTCAGGGGTACAATTCTATAATACGATATCTGTGTGTTATATTGTGTGCTTGTCACCCAAAGTCTAGTCTCCTTCTGTCACTGCCTCTACCCTTTCCCACCTCGCCCACCCCCCTTTCCCTCTGGTAATCACCGCACTATTGTCTGCGCTGTGAGTTTGCTTGTTGAATCCCTTCACCTTCTTCACCCAGCACCTCAACCCGCCTCCCGTCTAACGCTGTCAGTCTGTTTTTTGTAGCTATGAGTCTGTTTCCTTACGTTTAGGATGATTCAAATCACCGTGATCACTCCCCTGGGCTATTAGAATGGTTGACTGTTTGCTTATAAATTTCCACCCCCCACCCCCTCTCCTTGTTACTCCGTGCACCTGCACCGCTGACTTTGAGTACCCGACTTCCTTACCACCACTCCTTAGATCTGTCTCCTTCCTGCCACTGCCAAGGCTGTCCTCCCTACTGGCGTCCCAGACGTCCCAGCTTCCCAGCACGCCCTCGGCCTCTACTCTCCCCCTTTCTATTTCAACCAAGATCTTCAGGCGTTCTCCCACACAGGCCACCTGCCATCTCCCTTTTGTTTGGGCGGCTATGGAGCTAGTTAGCCCCTCTCGGGAAGCACGCGCTCGGTGCAGAGACTGTGGGGACAAAAGGGAGTGGAATAGGTCTCCTCCAGCAAATGAGCACAAAGCGGGGACACAGGCCTGTGATCCAGCTCAAAGACGGTGCTGAAGAAACACAGAGAAAGAAAACTAATAAGTTGCAAATGGCAAGGACGTGATCTTGACAAATGCCTTGAGGTAGGACGCCCAGAGATGAAAAAGCTGGTGCCGAGGAGAAGTGCAGGCCCAGAGAATAAGAAAGTAGAAGTCGATGAGTCCCAGACAGAGAAGACTAAATTTATATGAGACAAAAAGGCCACGGTGACCTAGTGGGGAAAAGGGAACTCGGAGAGAGCTAAAAGCAGACTAGAGAAGCAAACAACATAAATTGTAAAGGGTTTGGCAGAGAGCGAGATAAGGGAAGGAGGGGCCCTGGGTGGGGGCTATTGGGAACTATTAAAACAAGCTGAATTTATGGTGTCATGCAAGTGTTTGTGGGTAACGGGGCTCGCCTGGTGAAGAATGTGCTCATTGACCTCTAGTAAACAGGAAGTGGGGGCCAGAGTACAGTGCCTTCCTCCCGGAAGTGTGTGGTTCACATTGACCAGTTGGGTTCCAGAGCACAGGGGGTTTACATTTCTCCTGGAGTTCACTCTCAAGGCTCGAAGTCATGGCCACTCCGTCATGGTCAAAGGGAACGGCAGTAAAGCATGGCTATAAAATGTTCTCCAAACGGACAATGGTACAGTCTCTACAGAAAAATGATATAGCAGGTCTCCAAAAGTGAAAATATAACTACCATGTGATCCAGCAGTTCCACTCCGGGTAGTCCACTTCTCGTGGACCCGAAGGAGCTGACCGTGAGCGCTGTGAGGAGTTGGGACGGCCTCGTTCACAGCAGCGTGGTTTACAACGGCCAGAAGGTGAGAGGAGTGGATGAACAGAACGTGGCGTACACGGACATCGAATATTATTCATCCTTCAAAAGGAAGGCAATGCCAACACAGGCTACAACGTGGAGGAATTCCGAGGACTCTATGCCAAGTGAAATGGGCCAGTCACGAAAGGATGCATGCCGTGACGCAATCAGACTCACAGAGACAGGAGGGAGGACGGTGGTGGCCGGGGGCCTGGGAGAGGAGGAATGGGGAGTGAGTGTCGAGTGGCTGCTGAGTTTCAGGTTTTCCAGATGAAGATTCTGGAGATGTTGGGGGTGGCGGTTGCAAAGAATGTGAATGTCCTTGATGCCACTGAACCGTGTCCTTTAACAACGAGAGCTGGGCAGGACGTGGAGAAAAGGGAACCCTCGTGCCCTGTTGGCGGGAATGCAGACGGGTGCAGCCACTGCGGAAAGCAGTGTGGAGTTTCCTCAAAAAACTAAAAATGGAACTGCCTTATGACCCAGCAATTCCACTTCTGGGATTGTATCTGAAGAAACCCGAAACACTAATTTGAAAGAATATACCCCTATGTTCTCTACAATAGCCAGGATTTGGAAGCAGGCCAAGTGCCCATCAGTAGACAAGTGGATAAAAACAGCTGTGGTACATTTATATAATGGAATACTACTCAGTGGTTAAAAAAAAGAGAGGGAGAGAAGAAGAAGGAAATCTTATCCTTTGCGACAGCATGGCTGGACCCGGAGAGCATTATGCTGAGTGAAATAAGCCAGTCAGAGAAACACAAATACCATATGATGTCACTCATGTGGAATCTAATGAACAAAATGAACTATCAAGCAAAATGGAGACAGACTTGTAGACAGAGGGCAGGCTGACCGCTGTTGGTGTGGGGTTGTGGGGTGTGGGTGGGGGATTGAGTAAAAAAGAAAAAGAGAGACAGAAAACTCATGGACACAGACAACAGTGTGGGATTGCTTGGGGGAGGGGGTGTGGGGGGAGGTGGAGGAGGGTGTAGGGAAATAATGGTGGCGGACGGAGACTTGACTTGGGTGATGAGTGCACACAGCACAGTGCACAGATGACGTGCTGTGGAACTGAGCACCTGAAACCTGTGTAAATTTGTTAACCAGTGTCACCCCAATCCAATAAAAAGGAAAACGTGGTAGGATGGTAAATTTGTTGTGTGTCTTTTGTATTATGTGTATGTATTTTGTTGTATGTGTATGTTGTGAATATTTTACCATAATTTAAAAAAAAAGTGTCCTCCAGCCAAATGCCCCTCTGATAAAGTCTTCATAGGTGTCCATTTGGGTTCCCATTAAGTGGTGCTCATTAACAAGTGTGGATGAAGGAGGGTGGGACTTGGGATGCTAGGTGTCCAATCAGGGCTGGAGATAAAGCATCGTAGTGGGCTCCCAGGCAAGGAGGACAGAAAGCTGAGGCTTTTGCCCTTGGGATGTTCTGGGGGACCAAACTCTGGCAGAGAAGTCCAGGACTTTGGGGAAGCAGTTAAGAATCTTTAGGCTGGAGTCTTTGCGAAGATCCAGGAGCAATGTCAATTATAAGGCACATCCTGTGGTCTGGCAGTGAACCACAGAATGAACTTGGAGCCTAGTGGACAAAGTGGAGGGGAGGTCCATTCAAACATTGCCTCTCTGGTGGTTAATATGCCAGGCACAGCATTAGCAATGGAGAACCTGGCAAGGGGGGTCTCCTGGGGAGGACCTGGATTTCCCTCCCCAGGGGGTCCTGATGTGGATGGCAGTGATCTCGATCAATATACCTGATGCCCACCTCCCCTGTAGCCTGGGTAGTATCAGGCACTGCTGGTGGGATGCGGTGACAGACCATCCACCAGCCATAGGCTCAGGGCAAAGGCTAGTAAGTTCCTCTTTCAGCAGACGCCAAACTGGCATGATGTGCTAACAGTGTCTCCGTAGTGGTTAATGTGGAGGAGCCTGGAGAACATGTCAGAGAGTAAACAGGCCAGTCAACTAAGAGCCTTACCCAGAGTGGAAAACTTTGTAGACCAGGTTGCAAAATTCTTACAATTGGGGGACGACAAGGGGGAGAAGTCATTAGGAGCATGGTCTTGAGATGTGAAGAACAATCAAGACACTTATTTTAGTAGTTACGTTTATAACTACTAAAGTACGTGTCATGCCCAGATGTGTTGGCATCAGAAACTTAGCGGTACCTGGTTGGGAATGACTTAATATGCACAGACAAAGAAGTGTGACATGTAAAAGCAGGAGTCATTGGAATGTGTAGGAGACAACCCAGACTCTAAAAGATGTGAGTCCTGAGGACGAAAGGAGAATATGGTCATTTAAGGATAAACTTGGGTTATTCCAAATGAAGAAGACTTTCAAATGGATGTGTGATGCTCTATGACTTTCTTTTGGAAAATGGACACTATGTATCTAGAGTTAATTTGGTTTGGACACTTAGACACCTTTGCCTTTTGCCCAACATGAGCAACAAGATTTAAAACTGTTTCTTTTTTCATGGTTCAAGAGTTCCAAGAACTTGTTCAGAACAAGTTTCTCTGCTCACAAAATAGTCATCAAAGAAGAACTTTATGCTCCATGGGAGTTGGGAGTTAGTTGCTTCTCTGGATCTGGTAATGGTATTTTTTAAAAAATTGTGAAGTGAGAGATGGGTTGTCATTCTGCTTTTTGGATAAAACAGGAATGCTATTTGCCTTCTCGATGAATTAGGGTTAAGAGCCATAGGATGGGCTCCATGTGCCCAGTGTTTGCGATGGTGTGTGCAGAGAGGTCTCGACCGGAGAGAGACGCGCGGTGCCCCCACACGTTGTCTGGACCTGCCTGCAGACGGGAGAATGCGTTGGCCAGTGCCGCGGTAATTCGGGACTGTGTCACATAACTCTATTTTTCACTTGCGTTGAACCACTTGGATTTGTTGCAGGTACAATTCCATTAAATATGGAAGTTCTTAGTAGGAGTAGAGATCGTATGCGATTTTAACTTGAGACGTTCTGTTGTTTGGGAACACATCTGTGCAGGACTGTCATCCGGGGGCAAAGAAGTCATTGCTGCCATATTTGATCATCACTGATGGGAGTGAGCTCCCCGCCACCTCGAGCCTCATATACGGGTGGGTTTTGGAAACACACACACCAAGAAACACAGAGCCGAGTCTGCGGCTGACTTCCCAGCCGGGTGCTCGCTCCCCACCAGTAGCCCCAGCCTGTCCCCAGAAGTAGAAGGACCCCACAGCATCCTCAGCTGCCATCCATTCCGGCCCCGATGGACCTTCTGTCCCCAGCTGAGAGCAGGGACTGGGCCTGGTTTCTTGGGCTTCACATCAAGCTCTCAGGCTTAGGAATGACTGCAGGTGAACTGTCCCCTGGGCCTGTCTCCCCGAGGCCCTGCTGATGCTCCTGCCAGACTTGCTTCTCAGGACCCAGAACACCTTGCCCCTGGGCCCTAATGTCCACAAGCGGGCCTTTTTGAATCCCGCTTTACCGAACGTTTGATGCCCAGCAGGTACCTCTGTGGGCAGCTTTCTCCTGGACTGCCCACAATGGGCAGTGTTTACTGGAATGGGGAATGCCAGTTTCTTCCCCTTTAAATGCTGTACTTTGCTCATCAGCTGGAACCGGCTCAGTCAGCCTGCACAGCCTGGTCAGCGTTGCATGCCCCGCCCACCCCAGGGAATGGGGCGACTTCCAGTTTCCAGGTCGTGTCCTCCTGCTGCCCCACCCCCTGGCCACCTAGCTGAGGGAGGACATCCGCGTGAATTACTTAGATGTTTACACTCCAGGCAAAAATCACAGAGGGATGTTTTAAATTGTCGACTCATCTATTTTGCTAAGCTTTTTAGCTTGAAAGTCTGGGGTAAGGCTGGGAAAGGGTTTTAATAACGCTTGAACTGGCGATTTTGAAGAAGGCGGAAGGTGCTCTGTGCGGCCCGCGCCGGCCTGGGCCCGCGGGCAGGCAGGTGCAGGAGGCCGCCTCTGGGGGAGCAGCGTGGCGGCTTCGGTTTGACTCCAGCTGCCAGCAGTGGGCTTGTTCTGATTTTGTCAGAGGCTTATCCGAATCTTCAACCACAGTGGGGCTCATAAAAATGTCCCAGTGTAGGCTGTGGGTATGAGTCATCAGTCTGGGTCCTCTTGTGTCGAGCTGGAAAGGACTTCAGATGGCATCTGGCCTCCGGCTTTTCAAGTGGCTCGTTTTGACTCACTAGTGGTTATGAAACCAATTTAATGGGGCGTGACCGGCTTCCCTTTTATTTTGTTTTTCATGAAAGAATAGAATCGAATAGATCAGAGTGGATCTTACATAATATATAAGATATTATTTTGTAAAACTTGTATTTCAGGTCTGTGTGGGGGTGTGTATACTGGATCACAATGTAAAATCTATTATTTCCTGAGGCTCATAAGTAAACAGAGTGTCAAAGTCACTGATCTAGTCCAAATGCCCTCCTTTGACCTCTGAGAAAACTGAAGCTTTGAGGGGAGCAGCGATTGGCCTAAATCCATTCAGCTGAGTGGCAGAGAGAGAATTGGAGCGGGAACTTGAACCCCCGGCTTTTATTGCGAGCTGGCATGCTCCGTTTGGTGTTTTTCTACCCAAACAAGAGGAATTAATATAGGCTTTTGATTTGGGCCATTAGTAGTCATTAAAAGTGTGCAGCAACCATCACCGACAGTTGTCGTAAAGTGAGGGTCGGGGAAAGGAAGTGGTGTGAAATGAAGGAAAAGGAAGAGGTCAGAAATTCAGAAAACATGGGTGAACTTCAGAAGGGTCTGGGAAGAAAGGTTGTCCAGACAGAAGTGATCCAGGGACAGGCCAGGTGAAGAGGGCACGGAAGGTTCTTGCCGGGAAAGTAGGACTCTAATCGAATCCCTCTGTCCCCTTTTGGTCTAAGTTGCCTGTTCCTCTGGGGACAGTTTTTCCTTTGATAATTCTCCCTGTTGGGCTGTGCATTGGGATCGGTGGTCATTGTCAGGTGTGTTCCTATAGACAACTTTCTTCCTATTTAGGAATAGTTTAATAAATACTCATTTTAAAATGTGCCTTTATAGGCCAACAGTGAGAATATCAATATTTGCTTCTCAATAATTACAACATGTAACATCAGGTCTCATTTTATTATGGTTCCAGAGCCGCGTGACTTGAACCGGTGCTTCTAAGCTTTGCTTTCAACAATTTCATGAAAGACTCAACTTTTGGGAAGTTCGGGGACCCAGATATTGCCCCCAGTCAGGCCTCATGGAGATATTAGGATAATTTAGGATTTCTGTGCAGAACTCCATAGTTGCAAGGATACTATGTTCTCTCAGTGATCACAGTATGTTTTCATTTTCATCAATTCCTCTTGAGACTGAGTCGCATTTTTTTAGGTCAGCTAGCTAGTAAACGAGTCTCATTCTGAGGCACACACTCCAAATCTGCAGCAGGAACTTCAAGTTCAAGTTCTGAGCATCAAGTGTCTGGGAGGCTTTTCCGCCGCTGTGGCTTTGCTCCCGCCTGAGAGTTCTGCTGTTCTTACACATCTTTGAATCTATTGGACTCAGTCCAGTTTAAAAATGAGAACTGTCTCCCCACGTCTGCTGCCCGGTGTGAACCTGAATACTCGTATTTTCTTATACAAACCAGCAGTAGTCCACACCACTCTGTCCTCAGCTACATTTTCAAGTCCACGGTGTTCAGCTGTCCTGTGTCTTCTAAGTCAAAGAGCAATCATGTGACATTGGGACGCAACAGGCTGAGTCCTTCAGAGCCCTTTCATTCCCAGGCTTCTTGACCTATGGACGTTGATGACGTAGCCATCTGATGACACTGAAGTAGACCATGTCTACGCAACTCTTCAACCTCATCTAAATAGTACGTAAGGATGATGGTGAAGGGCGCTTACAGGAGAAATGTTTACACCCTAGTCTCTTCCAGAGCACGTGCTTCCCCAAAGAGTTGCACGGTGGAATCTGAGCTTTAAAAAAACCACCGAAGCAACCTCATCGTTTTCATCACTGATGCCACATGCTTTTCCACGTGTATCCCAAAGTTCTCAACTTCCTCGCCACCTGGAGACAAGGTGCTATTTGTCCATGCGTGCTAGCTCATTAAATAAAAAACAGTGCTATAAACCTCCAGGTGGGAGGCATCCGGGACACCTCTACTTCCCGTGGGCATGAACTTTGCCTCTAAGTGCCAGGTCCTTTATACTGAAGGCTGATTTGTTTGCTAAATTGACTTTTTCAGTGCAGGGTCCCCCAGTCCCTCGGGAGATAGATTGCTGCAGATTCTGATACTTGCAAAGATGTTCTCAGAACACTCTACTGCTGCTAGGTATAAGAAGAGACTATATGTGTGATACCCAGAGAAGGGTATTCAGCGAGGCACCGGCATGGGAATAGACAGAGGAGCGGGGAAGTCGGAAGTCCATATGGGAACTAATAAATGATAAAAGTGATATTTCCAGTCAGTTGGAAAAGGATGCATTTCCAGATGGAGCATCACCATCTGGAAAAAATAAGGGTGGATCCCTACTCCCACCCTTGCCCTCAAATAAATTCCTGATGTATCAAATATCTAAATTGTTTTGATGAAATAAAAAACAGATAAATGGAAGTTTAAAAAAATCCTCGGTGGAGAAAGCCTTTCTGAGTGAGATTCAAAATGTACACACCATTAAAATGGATTCAATTTGCCCTGGCTGGTGTGGCTTAGTGGATTGAGTACCGGCCTGTGAACCAAAGGGTCACCAGTTCGATTCCCAGCCAGGGCACATGCCTGGGTTGTGGACTAGGCCCCCAGTACAGACTACACGAAAGGCAACCACACATTGATGTTTTCCTCCCTCTCTTTCTCCCTCTCTTCCCCTCTGTCTAAAAATAAATAAATAAAATATTGGAAAAAAATGGATTCAATTCAACAACACAAAAACAAACATTTTCTGATTGGAAAAAAATACTAAATAAAAAGAAAAATGATAAAAAGGAGAAAATATTTGCAACATATATTAAATATAAAGGGTGATTTTCTTTCATATATAAAGAGCTTCTACAGATAAATTAGGAAAAAGTCAATAAGCCAATGGAAAAGTAGCAAAGGATTCTTCAGAAAACAAAATACAGTGGATTTTAAGCAAATGAAAACACGCTCAAACTGCCTCATAGTTAGAGAAATGCAGATTAAAACTACCATCAAGATTAAAGACTTAAGTGTAAGACAAAACCATTAAAAATCCCTGAAGGAAACGTAGGCAGTGAAAATCTCAGATATTTCTCATAGCAATGTTGTTTTCTGATTTATCTCCTTGGGCACTGAAAACAAAAGATGAAATAAACAAATGGGACTACATCAAACTAAATGTTTTTGCACAGCAAAGGAAACTATCAACAAAACGAAAAGACAGCCCACTGAATGGGAGAACATACTCACCAATGATACTTGTGATAAGGGGTTAATACCCAAAATTTAAAAAGAACTTATATAACTCAACACCAATAAAATCCAATTTAAAAAAATGGGCAAAGGGCCTGAATAGACACTTCTCCTGAGAGGACTTACAGATGGCCAGTAGACATATAAAAAGATGTTCAATGTCATTAATCATCAGAGAAATGCAGATTAAAACCACAATAAGATATCACCTCACATGTGTCAGAATGGCCATCATCAGTAAATCAACCAACCAGTGTTGGTGAGGATGTGGAGAAAAGGGAACCCTCGTTCACTGTTGGTGGGAGTGCAGATTGGAGAAGCCACTCTGGAAAACCGTATGGAGTTACCTCACAAAATTAAACCTGAAACTGCCTTGTGACCCAGGGATCCCACTTCTGAGAATATAACTGAAGAATCTCGAAAGACTGTGTGCACCCCTGTGTTCACTGCAGTGGGTTTTTTACAATCGCCAAGATCTGGAAGCAGCCCAACTGCCCATCAGTAGAAGAACACAGGTGTGCATACAGTCTTTCGAGATTCTTCAGTTATATTCTCAGAAGTGGGATCCCTGGTTTTCACTTATTTAAAACAATTTTTTAGAGATTTTATTTATTTATTTTTAGAGAGAGGGCAAGGAAAGGAGAAAGAGAGGGAGAGAAACATCAGTGTGTGGTTGCCTCTCGAGTGCTCCCGCTCACCACTGGGGACCTGGCCCACAGCCCAGGCACATGCCCTGACTGAGAATTGAACTGACAACCCTTTGATCTGCAGGTCCACGCTTAACCCACGGAGCTACACCAGCCAGGGAGAACTTGTTTTTTTAAAATTAGGGTACATCTATATTGTTCTTTAAAAAACAGAGTAGTAGTTAACAAGAATGAATGTGTTAGTGTGGGACGATTTCCTAAATTTCGTGAATGAACAAAAGCAAGGTAAAGGGCAGCCTCTATCCTGTATTATCCATTTGTGTGTTAAGGAACTGAGAACAGAAGTTGCTTCTGAGGAGGAGTGTGAGGGTCCAAGATGGGGGTCAGTTTTTCTTTTTAATGTGTAGTTGTTTGTACTGTATGAATTATGTACAATGTGCATGTTTACCTACCTACAACTTAATGTTCTCATGAGAGTGTATGAGATTATTTAGCAATCTGGTTTGATGCAGAGATGTGGGAATCAGTTGCCATTAGTTTAGCGGAGGGACCTCGGTGATTGGCACCAGGAAGCACGAAAGTCAAATTCAGCCAAAGGGAGATACGTTTATACTAGACATCAGGACTAAAGTGATGTGGGGGTGATAAGAATTGGGGGTAAGGCTAGATAAAAGAATGACTTTAGAGCTGTCACTGAAAAGACGGATGAGATAGGGAGCAAAGGGGCTTTGAATGGGGCCTATGGAAGCCACAAATGAGCTGAGCTTAGGGTGCTGTGCCAGCGTTTATAAGTAATGGATAGTAGTAGTATAATAAAGGGTTGTCAGCCACTGGACTACAAAGTCAGTTACAAATTGGAGGGGACACAATCTCTACCCTGTTTCTATTCAATCGCAAATGTATGATGATTATGTTGATATTGGTCTTTTAGGGCTTGGGAAAGAATATAAATCCAACTTAGGGCTCATTCTCAGGCTAAAGGAGGTAACCAGTAATCGTTAATTCACTGAAGGTTATCGGAAGTGCTGAAGCCTCATTTTCTTCGTATTGTATTTCCAAGGGTACTGCTGTGCAATGCAAAAGCATTCTAATCAAGTGTTATGAGTGAAAACTGTATAGGTGTTCATGCCAGTCTACCCATTTTATATTCAAGTTCAAAAAAGGCAGAGATAATAAAGGCAGAAGGTAGTTTTATTTGTACACAGCTTGCAAAGCAGGCTGCATAATTAGACATTTGGTAAAGACATTTTGTTCATGGTGGTGATGGTGGTGGTGGTGATGATGGTGATGATGGTGGTGGTGGTGGTGATGATGGTGGTGGTGGTGATGTTGGTGGTAATGAGGATGGTGGTGGTGGTGATGGTTGTGGTGGTGATGGTGGTGGTGGTGATGGTGGTGGTGATGTTGGTGGTGATGATGGTGGTGGTGGTGATGGTGGTGGTGATGGTGGTGGTGGTGATGGTGGTGATGGTGGTGGTGGTGATGGTGGTGATGGTGGTGGTGGTGGTGGTGGTGGTGGTGGTGGTGGTGGTGGTGGTGGTGGTGGTGGTGGTGGTGGTGGTGGTGGTGGTGGTGGTGGTGATGGTGGTGGTGGTGGTGGTGGTGATGGTGGTGATGGTGGTGGTGGTGATGGTGGTGGTGGCGGTAGTGATGATGGTGGTGGTATAATAAACACTAATGTTCTCAACCCCTCTTGACAGAAAGCTTCTCCTGCAATATCTTCCTCATAGCAGTGAGTAAGGAAAAATGGACAAGGAGCCAATTTCCAGTTTTGGGACCCAAACTATGACAGAGTTGTTATGATGACAACCAAATAATAAGCATAAATAATCAGCATATTTAACTTTCAGATCCACATTTCTCCCAATACAGTTATGTCCTGTCACTAAACACACAATGCACTTTCTTATGGAAGCAACAGTGTGGGGTTTCACTTGTCAAGTGGTGAATGATCTATTATTTCAGTTTTTAAGAGGATCAGTTTGAGGTTGGTAATACTTTCTAGTGATAGGCGTTGTCTAAAAAGTAACATAATTTAAACCAAATCATTTCCTAAAGGAAGGGTCTTTCATTGCACGAAGTCCATCCTTGACATTCCCAATCAGTGAAACCACTTCACTAAAATTTAAGCAATAACAAAATAATTTTTAGGACTAGAAAGGACCTTAAATATAGACTAAGTCAACACTTTCATTTTATATCATTTTCTTAAATAGTTTTTTAGTTTTCAATTATAGCTGACATGCAATATTATATTAGTTTCAAGTGTACACCCTAGTGATTAGAGATTATATAATTGACTAAGTAATCATCCAGATAAATCTCATACCCATCTGACACCATACGTAGTTATTAGAACATTATTGACTATATTCCCTGTGCTGTACTTTATATCCCCATTCTGTAACATTCTGTAACAGCCAATTGTACTTCTTAATCCCTTCACCTGTTTCACCCATCCTCCCAGCTCTCCTCCCATCTGGCAACCATCAAAATGTTCTCTGTATCTATGAGTCTGTTTCTGTTCTGTTTATTTATTTTGTTTTTTTAGATTCAGTTGTTGATATCTATGTGTTTATTGCCATTTTATTGTTCATATTTTTTTCTTTTTCCCCCTTCTTTTTAACATTTCATGTTATACTGGTTTGGTGGTGATGAACTCCTTTAGTTTTTTCTTCTCTGGGAAGCTCTTTATGTGTCCTTTCGATTCTAAATGATAGCTTTTCTGGGTAGAGTTGTAGTCCTTGCTTTTCATCAATTTGAATATTTCTTGCCACTCCCTCCTGGCCTACAAAGTTTCTGTTGAGAAATCAGCTGGAAATCTTTTGTGAACTCCCTTTTAGGTAACTGTTTTTCTCTTGCTGCTTTTAAGATTCTCTTTTTGTATTTAACCTTTGGCACTTTAATTATGATGTATCTTGGTGTGGACCTCTTTGGGTCCATCTTGTTTGGGACTCTCTGCACATCCTGGACTTGTGTGTCTATTTCCTTCACCAGGTTAGGAAAGTTTTCTGCCATTTAGCCATTCGGTTTCTCTCTCTTCTTCTTCTGGCACTCCCATAATGTAAATGTCGGTATACTTGAAGTTGTCCCAGAAGCTCCTTACAGTATCTTCATTTTTGTGGATTCTTTTTTCTTTTTTGCCATTCTGATTGGGTGTTTTTTACTTCCTTATATTCCAGATTGCTGATTTGCTTCTCAGTTTCATGTACCCCACTGTTGATTCCCTATAAATTATTCTTCATTTCAGTTAGTGTATCCTTCATTTATGACTGGTTCATGTTTATGGTTTCTTTCTGTTTTTTAATATTTTCTGTATTTATCTTTAGAGAGGGGGTAAGGGAGGGAGAGAGAGAGGGAGAGAAACGTCAATGTATGGTTGCCTCTCACGCACTGCTCCCCCTCCCCCCACCCACTGGGGACCTGGCCCGCAACCCCAGGCATGTGCCCTGACTGGGAATAGAACTGGCAACCCTTTGGTTCACAGGCCAGTGCTCAATCCACTGAGCCACACCAGCCAGGGCTCATGCTTATGGTTTCTATGTCCTTTTCCATGCTGTTGAAGTTCTCACTAAGTTCCTTGGGCATCCTTACAACCATAGTTTTAAACTCTTTATCTATGGTAGTTTTCTTGCCTTCATTTTCTTTAGTTCTTTTTTGGAGATTTTTCCTGTTCTTTCATTGGAAACCTGTTTCTTTATCTCCACATTTTGGCTGCTTCCTCATGTCTATTTCTACACCTTAGGTAGAGCTGCTACATCTCTTGGACTTGGTAGAGTGGCCTAATGTAGTAGGTGTCCTGCAGGTCCCAGTGGTGCCATCTCTCCAGTCACCCAAGCAGGGCACTCCAGGTGCACCTCTGTGGGGGCTGCATGCACTGTCCTGTTGTAGTCAAGCCTTGATTGTCATTGGTGTCACTGGGAGGGACTGACCCCCAGGCTGATGGGCTGTGAGGACTAACTGCAACTACTGTGGAGGAGCTGCTGTGCAGGAATTGACCCTGTGGAGCAGAGCTTGCTTCAGGGGGCTGTGGTGCTCACCAAGTCCACCCCTTGAGTGTGTTGTCATGGAGGTGGTAGGGTTGTAATCTGGTTGGTCTGACGCTGTCCACTGGGTACACTGGTTCTGGGGCCTCCTGGGAGGTGCAAAGTCAGCTACTGGCTGTGCCCTGCCTCGGGTCACCAGCATGAGCTACAAAGAGATCTCCATATGGCTGCTACTTGTGCTGGGCTTGGAGGTGCCCAGGCGAGACCAAGCTGTGAACTGAGACCAGCTGTTGCTAGTGTGTGCCTGGGGCCACTTAGCAAGAGGTACAGGGTATGCAGAGGTCAGATGCTGTTTGTTTGAGAGATTTTTAAGGAAGTCCAAAGCATGAGGCAAGAGAGACCATTTGTATGTAAAAGCCACTGGAGGCAGCTTGAGTGGGCCTGCAAATTGGGTGGAGTGGGGTCTCAGGGAGTCACCAGGGGCGGGGTGAACAGTGTGAGCCAGGGTGACGGCAACTCAGATATGGCACCAGCCTGCCAGCTCTCATTTTCTCTGAAAACGAATAAAGGCCTTGGCCAGCACTTTCATCTGGCAGAAAGGCGCCCCCCCCACCTCAGCTTTTGCCCTAATGCCAGACAATTCAATTCCTCCCTGTCTGTCTCTGGTGCCTTGCTACCTGCTGCCCCAGAGGGACTGAGTCGGAGTAAGTCCGTGTGCAGGGCCTTCAAGAGGAACTGCGTGGGACTCCAGAATCCCTCTGTCTCCCTCAGACTCAATCCCTGTGGGTTTTTACCACCAGAAGTTACGAAGAATTCTTTTCCTGGCTCTGGAACCCTGGGCTGGGAGGCCCTGTGTAGGGTTGGGGCCCCTCACTCCTCAGGGGGGACCTCTGCAGCCAAGGTATTCCTCCCAATTTTTATCCACCACACATGGGTGTGGGACCAGCCAGTTCCTTGTGTCCACCCCTCCTGCCAATCTCTATGTGGTTTCTTCTTTAAATCCCTAGTTGTAGGATTTCTATTCAGGTAGTTGTGAGGTGGTTCTGAATGATGGTCGTTCTGTAGCTTTATGTGGTTGTGGGAAGGTTCAAGTACTGCATTTACCTAAGCCACCATCTTGACCGGAAGTAGTCAGCCCTTCTGTTTTAAACAGTGATTATGCTGAGTGTCATCTAGATTACAGAGCTCAAACAGGACTCTACCCCTCCACCATGCTGCTGCTAAATCCAGGCGTGGACACATTTCAGAGGAAGTCAGTATTTTATGGCTCATCTTTTTTTTCTAAAGCAGAAAAAGGTCATAGCTTTATATGAAGACATTATGCTATCACCTTTCTTTTTTCTTCTTTCCTTTTCACCAAAGCTTGGAACAAAGAGTAGAGATAATACTGCAATTTCTATTTCTACAACCTCATTTGAAACCATTCTCTTTGATTTAAGTTTTCTTGAAAAGAAAAGGATAAATTGTGTTAACTTAGTTTAAGTTGGGGAAAAGTTGATCGGACATTCTGTAGTCAAGGAAACCAATTCTCTCTCTCTCTCTCTCTCATATGCACACACACACACCCATACCACACACCACCCACTAGTTATTACAGTGCCCTTTAAACTCTTCATCTGAGATTTTAAAATTACTTTAAAATACCCAAGAGCTGTACTCTGAAAATCTGTACAAGAAGTGCTCCAGGAAGTGGTACATAGAATTCAAACTCAGGAAGGCCTTTTTCTAATTCTGGGGAAGCTACTGTCATTCTGAGTCAGTGCTATCTCTCAGAAATGTATGAGACAGTCCACAAGGTCAATGTCAAGTCAACTGCAGAATGAGACTATTGGAAAGGGAAAGATGGAATGAGAACTTTTACAGAGCCATAGAACAGCACAAGAGAGAGTGGTAAATAGTTCAATCCCTTGAGCCTTTATTGAATATCTATCATGGTGAAAAGTAAGAAGCTATACACACCAAAAAAAAGGAAGGATAGGAAAGAAGAAAGAAAGAAAAGACTGACCTGAAAGCGATCTTAGAGCATGAGGTAGAGTTGCCTCTTATTGAAAGATATGCACCACCTCCCATTCTTTCAGCAAAGGAATACACCTTTCTGCTCCATCAATGTCATGCTTGGCCACATGACCTCCTGCCCTGACTTTGGGCTTGGCCATATAACTTGGTTTGGCCAACACAATGTTAGCAGACATGATATAGCAGACACTTAAAATGTTCTTGTGCTGTTGGCTCTGTTCTCTTGGACCTTGGCCTTGTCCACCAGAAGAGCCTGCCTGGCCTGCCAGCTGTTCCCAGGAGGCTGAGAGATATGTGGAGCAGAGCTAGCCCAGCTGGGCCTCCTCCCCAGCTGCCCTGCAGACACACCAGGAAGCTCAGCTCAGCTTCCCAGCCAAGGCTGGCTCCGATCAGTCAATTCCAGCCAACCCTTAGACATATGGTAAAAATAATAATTTGTGGTTTAAGTCACTTCGTGTTAGAATAGTTTGTTATACAGCAATAACAATCTTATACAGAGAGCATCTATTTAATAATATAACATCTTAATTTATTACCTTCATGGGGTCATATAGCAAACTAAGGAGTAGTTAAGGGAAATTGGCCAAACTGTGGGTCTTCTGGGTAGACCCAAAGGGCTGTTTTCACACAGGGTACAAGTCAATCCCTTTCATAAAATCATTGCTGGGAGAACAAGATTACTTATCCTAGGACTGAGGGGCTCACAAGCCCCTGGACTCCATCAGAACATATATTGGGAACACGACAGTACTTTACTGCACTGGAAAAGTTATCACTGACCTGCAGGTCTGGGAAAGAGCTGCTAAAATCAACCAGTGGCCGAGGATAAGCTGCGTGAGAACAGTATGAACTGTTGACGACTCCAGCAGGGAAAGACAAGTGTTGAGAATAAATTGACTAAAGTCTGTGAAATCTTGAATAGGGAAAATTCTCTGAGTGTGAGTTTGTTCACCAGATTCTGGAATTTCATTTTAAAAAAAAAAAGGTGGTGAGCATACTTGGAAGCATAAAAGGGCAAATTCAGCCCTGGCTGGTGTGGCTCAGTGGATTGAGTGTCAGCCTGAGAACCAAAGGGTCACCAGTTTGATTCCCAGTCAGGGCACATGCCTGGGTTGCAGGCCAGGTCCCCAGTAGGGGGCACGAGAGAAGCAACCACACATTGATGTTTCTCTCCCTCTCTTTCTCTTTCCCTTCTCCTCTCTCTAAAAATAAATGAATAAATAAATAAAATCTTAAAAAAAAAACTTCCTTCTATATATAAATTTAAAAAAAGGGAAAATTCAGGAAAAATCAAGGCAAAGCTACATTATTTTACCTGGCCGAGAACTAGGGTGACCCTATGTCCTAGCATATCCAGGACAGCCTTAGTTTTCACTGTTATCCTGGGGTGATTATTAACAGCACCCCCTTTCACTTTCAAAAGTGTACTGGATTAGATGGTAGGTGAGATGGTCACACAGCTGACAATATATTTTACCCATAGAGTTGAACAAAACAGGTGTGAGTAGGGTTCAGATCAGCACATGGGGAAAAAACCTGCCATGGGTTGTCACGGCAAGTTAGGTCCAGGCCTGGAGGGCCACCACATCCCATTGCTTCAGCTCACCCTTGCGCATGCTTTGTTGTGAGAGATGGTGCGAACACCCAGTGCCTGGCCCAGCTGGTCAGGGTCTTAAAGGCTGGGAAGCAGTGTTGTTTCAGGCTATCTGATGCCCCCTGGCCCCACTCTGGGGTCTTCTCTAGGGGCCTCATCTGCTGGGTCCTCCCTTTATGGATCCTCAAAAGAGAGAAACGCATGCACCTTCCCATCTTGTCATTACTTCCAAACATTGCAACAAGCAACAATCAAAATACATGGCAGAAGAAGAGAGTTCCCCTCTTACCCGCACAGACGTCCGTACAGTCTTCTGAGCTCCATTTGGCTTTCCCAGAAACCCTGCAGAAAGCCCAGCATGCAAGTGAGAATACAATTCAACCAAATGTCAAGTGTTCAAACTTATTCACAGAAAAAGTCTGGAACAGCGAGAGCGCAATTACATAAACAATAAAGAAAGAATTGAAGTGATATTGCTTTCAAGTACTTTGGAGTATTAGAATAAACTGACGCCTTTAAAAAATATATATGGGGAGCCAAGGAAAAGTCTCCATCAGCTCTGCTTTAATGGGCAGAACAGATCATTTATACTTAAACTATTTGTGTATGATTGCTGCTAAAATATTTGAAAACTGTTTGCTTTCTCCACTATGTTAACATTCCCCTCTGCAATTTGGTTTATATTATTATTATTTTTGGCAAAGCCTCTTTTCACTGCCACTATGTGTGTAAACATCTGCTGGGTCTATCCAAATTATCACAAATTCTGAATTATCATGATCCAAGTTAAGTTTTAACTAAAATCAACATCTTCAGAACATAAGAACCTTAGAGCAACTTTATAGAGGACAAAACACTAGGCACATTTTGTAGCGGGAAAGGAGTTTACCTACAAATATGCACGGGGTGGGGGAGTGGGAGTGGGGGCTCAGAAAACGCTAGACTCGTTGTGTTGTGGGGATGGAGTTGTGTATAAGCATGGAGTTGTGCAGATACACACAGAGGGATTGTGTGGGGGAGAAGTTAGAAATTGCTTGACCCACTGCATTGTGGGACTGAAGTGTACGTGAAAATGCACACAGGTGGAGAGGGAGGTGGGGGAGTGGAAAATGCTAGGCACGTGTTGAGGGAATGAGAATCTGGGCAGATGTAGGACGGGGGAGTGAGAGTTGAGAGTTGGGGAGGTCAAAAAGGGGGGTGCCCCTTACGGAAATACATTCCATTCTCACTAAATCAACTTTCATGGCCCAAGCTTGCATAGATCAAGGGAAGCACATATGAACACAAGAATAGTCATTGAAATGACTATGTTCTAGAAGGAACTTGGCAGGGTGAGTACGTACAAGAATGACGAGCTAAAAACAAGCAAATGTGGACCTTTTCCGGAGGCAGGAGTGCTGTGTTCTCCTCACATGGACAGTTAGCTTGTTGCCCTCCGACTGTTGATACCAAAGTCATTCCTCTATTCAATGCGACTGATCACCCCCACCCCGGAAATGTGTGAAATGTGTTTATTCCTATCCAATTTTGTTAGATATTTCTTCCCACTTGCTTCAGGAACCTCACAGGAAGCCCGCATGAGATAGCTGTGGGCCTAAAGTTGTGAACTGGCCACCCTTGAGATAGAGATGAGGAAGAGAGAAACAACAATAAAGAGTGGAAGAGGCTGTTGGACAGAGAAGGGGGCAGAGAAGACACTGAGAAGGAGGAAGGACAGAGACAGCTAGTGTGATTTTTCTAGCTGCCTTTCCAGGGCGAGAGGAGGAGGGAAGGAATCCTAAAGAGACCTGAAAGGGGCAGTAGCAGGACCGGTCTAAATTCCATCCTTCCTGCCTTTGTTGGCTTGGTGGCTGTCACATGCTGGATCTGTTGGCTCCTGATGTCAGGTCTGGTGGCAGCACCCCCATGAGTTAACAGAATAAACCATGTGGCTTCTGGGAAAACCCAATGTGAGGGAAAAAATAACCTCAGAAGACAGAGCGCTGGGCCTCTATCTGCAAATGTGGGCATTTCCACTTGCGAGTCTCTCGGGTACATCTCGCCGAACCAGCTTCCCTTGCAACCTTGTCCCTGTCCCCTTGGCTCCAGAGTTAGAGGCATGTGTGACTCATCGTGCCTCGAATACTCTACACCTAATTAGTCCCATGAGGTGCTCATTTTGCCCCCAACATCCCTCTCTTTTCACTGTCATTACCACAGTCCTCACTTCACACCTAGGCTTCTACAGATGCGACCCAAGTCCTCTCCCTTACAGAGTAGCCATCCACTCTGTTGTCCCGCTCCTACTCACAAATGATGGCACACGAATGGTCCTGCACTTGCCTTTCTAAAATGTCAAAATCCAGCCCGCCCCCTTCCCCTCCTCCTCTCTCACATCTGTATTCCTCGGGGCTCCCCAGTCTTTGGCTTCCAGGCTGTTCATCAAGCTGTGTGTACCCTTGTTCTCATGTAGGTGCATCACACACATTGTCGCCCCCACATCTGGCTTGTGTGTGCTTGTCTTTCTGTCTGTTGCTCCTCCTTCTCCAGGAAGTCCTCCAGTCCTGATGGTTCTCCCTTCTCTGAAGGATAACCCCCCAAATCTAGCACTAGGGTAGGTCAGATCTGGTATTGTCCAAGAGTACTTGGTGTGCGTCCTTGAGGCCATAAGTAACTTCTACTTCTCCCCCAATTTGGAGCCTGGTACCTTTAGACACTCACTCAATGGGTTTGGGGGTGAATGAATGGATGGCAGGACTCCATCCATATTAATGAGTGATAAGCAATGGACCGTTGCCATCCCATAGCGCCTTCACATACAGGCCACTCCAGGTGTGGGCAGCCTGGATAGTAGCAGGGCATCATGGGTAAAGCTGCCCTGGGCTCAGCACATCTTAGGCTGGAAGGCAAGAAAGACAGCCCTTACCTGGCGGAAAAATGTCAGGTTTCCGATAAAAGGAGAAGGCTTAGGATGTCTGATGCCCAACTTCTCCAGTCTTGAAAATGCGGAGGTGGAGTACCTGCAGGGAAAAGCAAATTTGAAAAACAGAGAAACTGAAGTTTGCATTCATGCCTTTGGCTGTATACGGTGTCAGCATTATTGAGTCCTCTGGAAGTATGGGCGGGGGGAGAAGTTTCCAATTGATAGCATCTAAGGACTGAAGCAGTAGGAGGCTTGTAGTGTAGGACTCAGTGAAGTCCTCCTGACTGAGTGGCAGGCTAGAGATCAAGGAATCCTAAAATCTTACAGTTGGAAGACCCCTGAGAGATGACATAATCCAAGTGTCTCTTCCCCACCTAAAATGCCCATCAATAAATTGCTTCTTAAAACACACACTCCCCTGCCCTCGCCTGTGTGGCTCAGTTGGTTTGGGTGTCGTCCCGCAAAGTGAAAGGTCGCCAGTTCAATTCCCAGTCAGGGCGCCTGGCTGGGTTGCAGGTTCAGTCCCCAGTCAGGGCACATGCAAGAAGCAACTGGTCAATGTTTCTCTCTTATAGAGGGAGCTGTTTCTCTCCCTCTCTCTCCCTCCCTTCCCCTCTCTCTGGAATCAGTAAAAGAAAATAAAAACAACAACAGAAAACCCCCCCAAAACACGCCACTCCCTAGTTCAGCCCCTTTTCCTCTAAATCTACCACAAACAGTTTCCTCTGAAGGCCAAGGTGTAAAGCTAAGCAGGGTCGGGCTTGGTTAGTACTTGGAGGGGAGAAGGAGGGGGTAAAAAGTAACAATTGCAAAAATAAGTTCCCTGTGCACATTTGTCTTTTTCTTGGTCAGAATGGACCCCTGCACATAATTTGTCCCTCAGCACATTCCTTGGCCTAATAGAGAAAAATAAAAACAGAGACGGAGGGGACACATCGTGGGGACAAGACCTCCTCACCCACCACTAACGACCTCTTTATGTCTTTGTTTTCCTGGCCTGAAACCATATGGGAAGCATATTTTCTTAACCAAATATCAGGAAATGTGGCCCGACAGATTTCTGTGCCACTTTCCAGGAGAAAGCGGCAGTCTGGGAAGTGCAGGGTGGTTGTCAAAACATTGGAATTACTGGGATATTTCAACAGTTTATGGGAACGGGGGGATAACGCAGTGAACGGCAGAACTGGCTTAGAAAAACCTGGACATATGGCTGGAATCCCTGATCAGCCAGCTAATTAGGTCAAAAGTTCAGTTAGTTCAGAAAAATTAATGAGTCAAACTGGGTGTTTAGCATCATGCAGAGAACAGCCAGATCTTACCGGTAATTTATGGACAAGGAAAAATATAGAGAAGATCGCTACAGCTGGACTTGATAGCAGTACTGGAATGTAAAAAAAAAAAACCCACTGCTGTAAGAATCACTGTTTGCTGGAGCCCTTGACCTTGCCACCTGCAGCCCCATAAAGATCCCCTAAAATCCAAACTTTTCATTGAATGCTCACATATTCAGGGAACGGCCAACCCAGGGGAAGTGCGGGTTTATTCTGAGCAATGGGTCTACTTCTAGAGTGGCCACAAGGGAGAACCGAGCCAGCGTAGAAAAGAAAGGAGAGCCCTGCTCCCAGCTCTCCCCGCCGACGTTTCCACCGTATGGCTGCGTTATCGGGTTTGAACGAATCCCCAAGACATCACGTTTATGTCCATGTTCAAGTGTAATTACAAACCATAGAGCCACGTGCGAATCACATGGGTGAGTCACGGCCACATTCCTCCTCATTAGCATGTGTACCACAGGGTGTCCTGGTTATTCTTTCAAGTCAACTATGATATTTTCAATTTCTCCCCTCACACCTAAGAGGAAAGACCAAAGGAGGCATAACTGGTCCACTTCATACTTCCCTCAGCATCTCCAGTCTGGCTTCGTTTCTTCATCAGTTTTTGTGAATTATTTTCTAAATGTAATCTCTCATGGGTAGAAAGAAATATGTCATCTAGGGCCACGTAATTACATCTTAATTTTGTAATTAGATGTCTTGATTGTCTAATTAAAGGACAAGAAGTCTGTGCCTAATTACACATGCTAATTATTATGCAAGCCCATGCCCTCATTATGTAACTCCACTTATGAAAGGATTGCTTGTGTGTCCCTGCACAAAATTCAGACATTTTCAGACATATGGCACCAGCAGAGAATGTTCTAGACATAGCCATCCACTTCACGTTGCATCCTGGACTCAAGTACAGACCTTGAGTGGCTTCAGCTGGGAGTTGCCAAGTGTTGCCACCCATGACGAGAGCCCTTGCACCCACATCAGCAGGGAGGGGTCACTGCCACCAGACTTCTGAGCAAAACTGCCAGGTGAGTTCCGTTCATCTCCCTCCAGCTTCCTTCTCCGCACCTTTGCCTCCCATTCCCTGGTCCCAGAGACAGGGTCTTCTCTGTCTCCCTCAACAGCGTCTTAACCCAGAACCTATGGACCCCAGGAGCTAAAAGTTGAACTGTGTCACTCCAAAAAAAGAGAAGTTGAAGTCCTCACTCCCAATACCTCAGCATGTGACCTGATTTGGAGACGGGGTGTTCGCAAATTTAATTAGTTAAAATGAGGTCGTACCAAAGTAGAGTGGACCCCTAGTCCATTTTGACTGGTGTCCTTATATAACGGAAGCCACATGAAAGGAGACACAGGCAGAGCACCATGTGATGGCAGAGACTGGAATCGTGCAGCTGTAAGCCGGGCAACGCCGAAGATTGGCCGCCAACCACGAGAAGCTTGAAGAGGCTGACAAGGAGTCTCCCCTGCAGGTTTTGGAGGGAGCGTGGCCTGTACCCATCTTGATTTCAGACTTCTAGGACTTTCAGAACTGAGAGATCACCAAGTCTGGCATTTTAAGCCCAGTTTGTGGTACGGTGTTATGGAAGCCCTCAAAAACGGATAGACCAGGAGTATCCACGAAAGAGTTTTAAAGAGCCAATGAAAAAGAATTAAAAAAAAAAGTCTCCTCCTGGCACTTTCAAAGTTATCATTGTGAGAGAAATTTGCTCTTGAATGTCCCAATGTGCCATTCATTCCCGTACCATGGAAGAAGTGCGGGCGGTGGAGGGCTCTGCTGTGGAAAGCAGGTAACACGCAGCCACACTGTGATCTTTAGGCCGGCTTCCCCTGGACGGAGTGAATGCTCATGTGTCCCACAGTCATGCAGACGGACTTGTATCATCACTCACGTGAAGGACAGACACTTAGGCTGGAAAATGACAATGGAAAGTCTGTGTTGTCACTTCAGATAGCGCTGCCTTTGGTTTTCGACAACTAACACAGTCATTTGTTGCTACTGGACACAAATCCTGTAATGCCAGCGCGCTCCCTATACTGTCCCTTCTCAAAACACATCGTGCTTCATGGGCCATTGTCAAGATAAGGTTCCACTTTTAAAGCCTAGAAGTTTCCCAACATGTTGTTTTTTCCCAAGACAAAGCCCTTTTTTCTTCTTCTTTTTTTTTAATCCGAACCTGAGGATATATTTATTTGAGAGAGGAAGGGAGGGTGGGAGGGAGAGAAGAGAGGAGAGGAGAGAAAAGGAGAGAGGAGAAAGAAACATTGATTTGTTGCCTCCCGTACACACCCTGACCAGTAATTGAACCTGCAATCTTTTGGTGTACAGGACGACGCTTCAACCAACTGGACCACCCAGCTAGGGCAAGACAAAGCCCTTTCTTGATGCATTCAGCAAGAGTGGCCAGCCCAGCCATGGGTGGTGTAGCTCAGGGGATTGAGTGCGGGCTTGCGAACCGAGGGGTTGCTGGTTCAGTTCCCAGTCAGGACACATGCCTGGGTTGTGGGCCAGGTCCCCAGTAGGTGGTACGTGAGATGCAACCACACATTGATGTTTCTCTCCCTCTTATTCTCCCTCCCTTCTCCTCTCTCTAAAAATAAACAGAATCTTAAAAAAAAAAAAGAGTGGTCAGCCCATTGTTAAGCCAAAGAAGCCACTTGTAGTAAATTGGAAGATGTTTTGATGAACCATGTATTAAAGAGATGGTCAAGTTGAGTGACGTTTGGAGCAAAAGAAGAACACAATCAAATGAGGACCTGCCCTCCAAGACTTGCCTCTCTGCATATCATGAGACATCAGAGAGGAATTGGATTTTCTCTCCTGTGCTTCCAGAAACAGCCAGCTCCTCAATTCATTCCTCATCCTCCCCATCCCTGTCAGAGAATTCCTACTTGGTGAGCTGCTCTTGGAAATTTCAGAGACTATTGATGTTTTTGAAATGGGGAGAGATTTCTTTGGCAAATGACACTTCTCCTGGGATGCAAAACCTCGATGCCCCAGGCGTAGGTGAAACCCCAGAGTGCCGGGTCTCCCGGCTGTCCTGCTCTTTGGGGGAGAAATTTGTTTGCACATGGTTCCCCTCCACAGACATTGAAGGCTTTGTCAGCAACTTCACAAAAGATTGGGGCCGCGTCAGAAAGTTTTAATGGCAGTATGACATTCCTCTTGTGGACGTATAATTTACTAAACTATTCTTACTGTTTAATATTCAGGGTGTCTTCAGTGTTCTGGCTCACTTGTTAGGCTACTACAATAAACTTCCCATGAGTCACCGGTTTTAAAGGCTGACGCAGATGCTGAAATGCTTTCCAGGACGTTTGTCCTGGCCAGTGTCACTGTCAGTGTATCCATCGCACCAAACACGCTCATAAATTTTTTTCCTAATTTTAGAGACACATCAATGCACCTGCATGTCTGCATTTCTTTCATTAGTAGAGACAGATTTTTTTTTACCATCCCTTTTTCTCCCATTTCAAAAATATTTCCCAACTTTGAAATTATTCCTTCTCCCCCCCCCCATTTCCACTACAGTTCATGTAGGTGTCAGGCAGAGTTATGCCATGCCCATTGGTTAACGAACTAGTTGGAATATGAGCATCATCGGTAGTGACTGCAAGCTGACTCCAAGCACATAGCTGGGCAGGGAGAGGAATTAAGCAGATGGATTCTGAACAGTTTTCCTTTCGAAAATAACTAACTACAGCCTTACTAGCTGACTTCAAATTCTATTTCCTTCTTCCTTGCCCCCTTCTTCCCCCACAACTACAGCTAGAAAAACTGTCAGTACAGAAATCACTTCAATCGCGCATCAAGGCAAGACAAGGGGTTCCTCTGATTCAGAGTTCCTATGTGAGGTCCCCTCAGTTGCCGTTTTAGCGCCGCATCTCCCCGTCTTAGCGTCCTCGTGCTCACGTTCTGCGTGCTCTCCTGTGGCCCACCCCCTCGAGCCTCTGCTCTCACTTGCCATCAGCGCTGGACATCATCGGGCGTACACCTGGTGGATCGGTACTGCGCATGTGTGGGAACTCCAATTGTTTCTTATGCCAGTCTTGTAATTGGTGATCCTTTTAAACTTTCTTATTGGTTTACATGAGGAATCCCTTTGATTTCTTATGTTGACAATGATATGTTATGCAAGTAATATTTATTC
>PVJI01021454.1:0-27056 GCA_004026765.1 Micronycteris hirsuta
GAAAAGAAAAATTATGACAATCAGAAAGTTTTACACAACATGGAGGAGTAGAAAATGCAGAATTAAAAGGAGACAATGAGTCACGCTGCAGTTTGGAAAACAATTCCTGAAACACACTTGTGTAATGCCAACTAAAGAGGCATTCAGCCAAAGGATGATAACAGATTTATCTGATCTAAATGTTTTGGCACCATGTGAAATTATTTTCTATGATCAGTGCTTCCTACATTAAAGAAGTGTCCTTCATAAGAGCATTTTTAAGAGGAAAAAGAAACAAGTATTTTGTTCTATAGCAATATCTTCTTGAAGGTACCAGGGGCTTTCTTTAATTTGAAACACTACTTTATATTTAAGTTGTAGAATCAGAAAGAAAGATTTCTTTTAGTGATTTGTGTTACCTTCATAATACAATATGAAATTGCTGGACAAAATTTATGTTAGTAAAAAATTGTGAAAAGTTAAAGTCTATCAGGCAATCACTTTTATTATTTATCTAGGTGATGATAAATAACTGATTCAACTCAACTTCGTTTCTTTTTTTTTTATCTGTTGTTTGAGGTTTTATAAATACAAATTTAATTAAGAGAAAAGAGGGCAGTCCTGTAAAATTACTTTTGAATATATAACTGACTAATATACTGTGTAATTTTGGATAGGTCAATTAAATTTGCTAGGCCTTAGTTTCCTCATTTGTGAAATTAAAAGAGTGAGCAGAAGGCCATGCTGGAAGTCCCTCTTTGCTTTATTCCTCTTTCTTTATCTTCCTTTCACCATGTATTTTACTTGGAAAAAGAAGTCTGTATTTTATTTTACTGAAAACCAGTTTCAACTATTACATTTCTTCCTTTTATTCAGATGTTTATTTTCATTTCTCTTATTTTATTGGCTCTTATTGTAGTAAGAACAAAATGTAGATGACATACTTAATGTGTATGAAATAACTTCAGCAGAGCCTAATTCTTCTGTAACATACTGTGTGACTTTTAGCAAGGAATCTGTGCTTTATGTAAGGCCTGGTAAGATGGCATTTGCCTTATATTGTGGAGTGGAAAGAAGAAACTATGTACCATAGAAAACCTTGTTGTTTTTATCAGATTATGTTTTGCTAACAAGAAAAAAAATACAAAACTGAGTTCTCAGAGGTATGCCAATCAGAACGTACACTCTGAAACATCATTTCCATGTTTATAGTTGCGGCTGAAATGCCTTGCAAACAATATGTAGCTCAAGTTTGCACATTGCAGCAGCGTCCTCTAAGCCATCCTGCGTAATCCTCATGCTCCCCATTGTATAGGGCTGACCAGTTATTACCAATAGGACAGTGTAGAAATGGTGGTGTATGACTTTCAAGGATGGATAGTAAAAGCCATGTGGCTTCTACTTTGTGCTCTCTGGAATTACTCAGAAGGAAGCCAGACACCATGTCATGAAAACACTGTAACAACTTTATGAAAAAGTCCACATGGGAAGGAGCTGAGGCCTCTCGCCAACAGCCACCACCAGCTTGTCCAGGGTTGAGTGGGCTGTCTTGGAATCAGATCCTCCAGCTCCAGCCGGTCCTTCAGATGGCTGCTGTCCCAAGCATCATATTACTGCAGCCTGATGAGACAGTCTGGTCTGGAACCACCAGCACTCAGGTAAGCCACTCAGGAATTCCTGTGCCACAGAAACTGTGTGAAATACATGCTTATAGTTGTTTTAAGCTGCCATTTTCAGGGGGCGGGGCGCAGTATTTGTTCTGCAGTAATAGATAACAAAAACACAAGTCTAAAGAAAAATGTGGTGGCCATTAATTTTTTGGCCAATTACTCATATGTGGGAAAGAAAATAATATTCTTTACTTTTCTATAACTCAAGTTAATCTCTATTTTTAACCTTAATATGCCTTATTATGGGGAAAAATAGCCTTAATCCATTCTGGGAAAATTCAGTAGCTTCGGATAATCAGGAGTTTTCTTCATTCTCCTCTCTGCCTAGGCGTGGCACCTATGATCAAGGGACCGTGTTCTACCTAGTGTCATGGTATCAGGAGTCTTAATCCTGGTCTTGATAATATGTCCTCAGTGAAAAACCTACGTGACTATAGGTGTGTTACCAATAAGGGATATAAAGTTAGACTTTTCAATATTCTTTCTAGGTCAAGTGCTTTCTACTGCTTTATTAGTGCTAATATTTTATTAAAATTCAAGGTAATTGTACAGGGCACAGAACAAACCAATAAAGTCCCACTTAAAATTCTATAGCTTCTTGTGGACTTAGAAGGCCAATGTTAATTTAAATGTGTGGACTGCTTTGAAAGTCTTTTCCTTTGCTATATGAAATGGGCTGTCCGTGAAAGTTTATTAATACCCCAGAGCTAGTCTGGAAGGACAGAAAGGAAAAGAAGCTACTTCAATATTGGTTGATTTTTGAAAGTGAGGGATTATTTGGGAAACCTTATGCTGAATATCAAAAGCTGCCTTCCATAGGTTAGAACAATTTTATTTTTTCACTTGCAACTCCCTGGAATAACTATCATTGTTCTCCCCTTCAGTCAGATAGAAATGTGTTGGATAAATGACTACTGAAATAGATCAGTTACAGAAATGGGAATTATTCGCATCCAGAAATGCAGCTGCCATGTAGTGAATCACGTAGATTGATACAGTGCAAGACTCTTAAAAATGAACGACCTATGAGAGTGGATCAGGACAAATACTGCAATGTGGCATGTACCTTCACATGGTATACCTCAAACATGAACAGAATTGGCCCTAACGTCACATCTCATTTGAAGAATTTTCTTTGGTTTCCTAGCCTTGGCTTCAGTACTAGACCGTAAATGGCTTTCATCATGTTCCGTGTGCAGTGATATCTCCAGGTGTAGGCCTTTCGTCAAAGTCACAGCCAAGACATGTTTCTGCGGCACCCTCCCTTCAGTTTTTATTGTGGCAAAGGCGGTTCACTTGTTAGCCGCTGTAATTCTCATAGAAGTCAAAGGGTAAAAATAATACAATGGAGAACAGTAATGTGAAAAATTCTCCCTTTATGCAGGGGATAAAATTTCATGGCTCATTTTTTTTTCTTTTGAATTTTCTTGCTATTTCTTAATTTCAGGGTCATTGTTACTTATAAAAAAAGATTTGAACCCACACATGGTATTACCATGCTGATGTAAATGTATATTTATTTTTCTGACTTAACATATTTTCTTTGTGTTTTTTTTCACGGTTGTTTTGGAGTTGCTTTATCATTTTATAGTATTGGTTTTGATTTATCACATACCTTTTGGTATGTGAAAGCAAGTCATAAAGGAATATCATATAGTACAAAAAGTGATGATAAAACAATAATATTAAGTCCTAAAATAGTGATTAAATCAAAGACAGGTGAAGAAAGACCAGTGTTACAGTAAACACTATAACCAAGGCCTTAAAATGAGTTGACTCCCATTGTAGCTCATATATAAAGTCAGTTTGGAAAACAAACATGAATTTTGATGTTTGAGGCAAGGTGAAAGGCAAGAATATGAGGAGGACAGTGAGTGTAATTATTGTAGTAACGAGTGACACACTGAATTCAGGGGACCATCAATCACAGTTTGGATTTGAATTTCCACTGCAGCATTAGGGACTCTCAATGAAATGTATTCTTGGAGAGACAGGATATTCTATTTAAAGGTAAGAAATTCTGCTCTGTGAACAAGGACATCCCATTCCCACAAGTAATTTTCACTGTGATATTTCAGAATCTTAGAACATTATCCTGCTCTGAACATAATTTTATTCTTTATTGACTGTAGAGTTATTTGAAGACCTGTGGTCTTGCTGTAGTTACAGGATCTGTGATGGACTCTCTAATCAGAAATGACTTTCCCTTATCTGTTAAACCATACTCCTAAAATAGCACTTTTCTGATACAGACAGACACTCTGTAAACTCTATTCTTTCCATCATAAATATCAAAAGTATCTGTGGAATGGCATTATTTGTCATCATACAAATTCAGTAGTCAGCCAACAATACATACAACTGTAAAACACAGACTGATAGATTGTTTATAACCATATCTGTGTATGTTTAAGTAGATGTAAAAAGTCTAAACAAAGTATTATCAAGCTAAAAATCAGCAGCGCATAAAGAAGCTAGCATATCATAGATACAACTGAGTTTATCTCAGGAATGCCAAGAATAGTGTTACATCAGAAAAATTATAAATATAATTCACTACATTAATAAATTGAAGAAAAAAAGCCATACACCGATTCCTCAGAATCAGAAAAATAATTTGATAAAGCCTATTTAGGTTAAAAAGATCTTAGCAATTTAGGCACAGAAGAAAACATTTACCCTGCTATGGATTATTTTAAAATACCTAGAGAAAACTTCATTCTTTTTAAATATCCTAATCCTCATTTTCATTTACTATAAATGTTATTTTAAATTAACAATTATAAAATAGACTTGAATTTACAAATAGATCTGGCCTAATGAGAGAAAACTTCATTCTTAGTGGAAAAATATTGGAAGTACTCCCTTCAAAACGAAGACCCGAATAAGGATGCTGACTGTCGTGGCTTGCTCCCAACACTGACTGAAAGCCCTTGTGGATTCCGTTGCTCGAGAACAACAGCTTAAAGGCACGGAAGTTAGGAAGGGAATAACAAATTGCTCATTATTTAAAGATTGATGATTTAATTTACTTTCTAGGATAATATAAGAAAATAAAGCAAAATGGGCATACGTCAGATAAACATACAAAAACATTAACTGCATTCTTAAATATCAACTAACTGTTGTTATTTTAAAACTATATGACATTTAAAATAGCAATGAAAAATGTTAGATCCTTGGAAAGAAATCTAGCAAAAATTGTGAAGAACCTGTTTAGAGAAACTACAAAGCTTTATGGAAAGACATGAAAGAAAACCAAAATTGTAAAAGGTAACAGTAGGTGCAAGGGCCAGAGAGCAGCGCTGCTGCCCCCCGCCCCAAGTTCACGGCGACGCGCCCAGGGCTACAGCAACAACCACATGAGACACACAGCCCGCCCCCAACCTCTCAGTGGTCTTCGTGGGGAGATTTCTTGCTGAAAAGGATATTTTAGAAACAAATATCTTGAGTACTGAAGAAAGGTTTCATAAAAACAATTCCTTCTGTTTCACTTCATTTTCTTATTCTGTTACATCAAGAAACATTAATCACTTCTCATTTTGGGAACACCATGAATAGCACTGTCTCATTTTTAGCAACTGATTTGTTTCCTTCCTTCTGTGTAATGTCTGTGATTTCTTCTGTGTAGATGTTCGCCCAGTAAAATTGGTTATTTCTGCTGATACTCGAGGTGATTTGTTTTCTTTTTGATATCTTTCTGTATTGTTTGAATTATTTATGATACATGTTGCATTTTTAATATAGCAACAAATTAATTACTTGGTTATGATTTATACTTATTAAATAGAACAATATGGCATTGGAGGATTTTCGCTACAGTGAATTAATTTGTTGTAGTAATGCGTAAGATTGTAATATCCTTGAAAAGAAATGGTCTGTATTACATTTATGTTCCTCATGATGCTGTGCACAGAGCAAGTGCTCAATAAATGTTTCTTAACTAAAATCGTCCATTATTTTCTCTAGACTTAAGAATAACCAGAGAGAAAACACCCCAAGAAATCAGCATGTAAGTCTTCTCTGAAGAGATTCTCATTGAATTTCATTTGTTGTGTCTCCTCAAAGCACTTAAGTGTGTTTGCAGATTAACACTGACCCTTGGATAATCGTGTTTTAGAATGACATTCAAACAATTATTTTACCTATTTGTTCATTACTTCATACAACATGTATTTATCGAGTTCCTACCATGTGTGAGTACTTTGTTGTGCATACGGCAGTGGGCAAAAGAATGTCCTTATCCTCAAAGAGCTTACATTTTAGCAAGTGAACACAGACAAGAAGTAAATAAACAGATATATAACTTCTCATGTGGCGATATGCTATAAAAAGAATACAGTTAAGAGGAGAAGAATCTCAAGGTAGGGGACATGGCATGGTCACAGAAGGCCTGATATGCTGACATTTGACCAGAGACATTAGTGACAGAGTTGAGAGAGGCACGTGGATATCTTGCGAGGATCCTTTCAGGTAAAAGGTTGGTCAGCACAGAGTACAAGGGTTGAGCACAGGTATTGACCTGAGTGACAGTGAATGGAGGTGCCATTTAATGAGATGAAGACAGGTTTGGCCAGATGGGTGGGACAGGAGTGTGGGTGAAATTAGGAGTTTGGTTTTCAAAGTGTTTAGTTTGAGGTGCCCTTTGGGCATCCAAACTGAAGGGTTGAATAAACAATGGGTAGATGAGTCTGGAAGCCAAAGTACATGTTGAGTTATATGGGGCAACCAGTCAAAGCTCATGTATAATTAAAGTAAAAATACATATAAAGGCAAATATATAACCTTAATGTAACACAGGTCAAAATAATAATAAATTTTCCTCCCTAGCAAATAATACACTGATTTTAAAATATAAAACAAATTGCAAGGACAGTTTTCTTTCTAAGCTATTCATTGTTTCAATTTGTATGCAAGAAGAAAAGCATCTGGTTCAGAGCTATGGTATGGTTTTCTTTCTGCTGGTCATTTGAAACAGCAAAGCTGGGCCTTGTCAAAATAAGGTTCTACCACATGGAGGTAAGATCCTTTGCATCCCTGAACCAGGTGCTTGCTGGCCTGGCTGTACAGTGTCCTGCTGTCAAATATAAAGGCCATGAAGGTTGAAGAGCCACTGCATTGTTGGAGCCAAGCTTTGACAAGCAGGTTTACCACTGCAGTGGATTTTCAATGCAGCCAGCATAACAATGAAGAAATTCTGCTGATTAGTGAATGATGGTGGGCCGCAGGGCAGGTTGTGCCAAAGCTCCACAGCAATGGCTCATAGAGACCTGACCATTCCATTCCTCTTCCCCTTTGCCTCATATTCCACAACTGCCAGTGTTTCACGTTGATGTTAGTCCCCAACAGTTTCCCCACAGCCTGTGAGGCATTCCTCCTTGTCTCTGTCCCTTGGGTTTAAGTAACACTGGAGTTGGGAGATCAGTGGATTCCATTAGGCTCAGCGCTGTGCTCCCTGGCCCAAATCTGTCCTTGAGACCTTGTGGACATTCAAGTGATATGACACATTTTAATTCAGAACACGGGATATTCTAATTCTTCCTATCTAGAAAATGAGTAGTATGTCCACATGCCTGATGAGATGGATATATGTCTTATAAAAATGTCATCACAAGGATGTCTAAATATAGGTGATAACTGATAAGTAGGCATTGCTTATTGGGAATCAAGAAACCACACATTACATCCAGCATGCAGAATTTATAAGTAAAACCCGAATGTAAACTGAGGGTTTACTTTCCATGACCCTTGGAGATCTCAGAGTTGGTGAAAACACCAATCCTCCCATTCCATGGTCATGGGTCGTGGGGACAATAGTCCCCACATGATCCCAATGCCAGTAGCCCAACATCTTCCCCCATGATAGTCATTGTGGTCCCCTCTATCCCTTATACCTACACCCGGTTGTACTCTCTCTCTTTCCCCCATGCCCACCCATACTCCAAACTGAACCCTTTCACTGGTTTTCACACAAAAAAGGCTTATTCCCACAAGGCATCTGGCAGGTTTGGCAGCCTTCCTAGAGATCTGAAGGGGAGCAGGGGGGAGGCCCATTTTGTACTACATGCCTGTGGTCATCACGCTGGTGTTGTCCCTCCTTTTTATCTCTCCTTCACCTTCAAACATAACATTCTTACCTCGTACTTGCTTTGAGTCTCCCTGAACTCCCACACATCATGGATCCACCAAAATTCTATGCTATGGGTATTATAAACCATCATATGAAAACGGATCCCCAAGGAACACCGACACAAATACTGTGCACATCTCCTCTGGTCACACATTCTCCCTTGTCCCATTGGATCTTATTTACAGAGACAAGTGTCCAGACAAGTTACTCAGAATTTCAAGATGGCAACAGGAGGGCATTAAGCCGTGAAACACTGCTGAGTGTGGCACTCTATGTGACTGCTCCGACTGCATGCGTGTGAAGCACACCCTAGACACGGATCTTCCAGTCCAAGTCATGACTTCCCATTTTGGCAGTCCTGACTGATAATGTCGCTGAATCATTTGAGATACAAACCAGAAATACCCAGCTAACCTTTCCCAAATATCAGACCCATAGGAACTATGAAAGATAATAAATATCTGTTATGGACAAATAACTGATATGAGTCTCAGTAAAATGCAGGCTCATAGATTTTAATTCAGGATCAGGTTGTAGGCCAGGAATATGCATTTTAATAGTAATCCCAATCATCAGGGAAGTGCAAGTCAAAACCACAATGAGATAGCACTTCATAACTATTAGGCTGGTTATATTTAAAAAGAGAGTAACAAATATTGATAAAGATTTGGAGGAATCAGAATCTTCACACACTGCTGGTGGAGATGTAAATGGTGCAACTACTTTGGAAACAGTCTAGAAGTTTCTCAAAGGGTTAAACACAGAGTTATCAGGTAAGCCAGCAATTCCATTTCTAGATATGTACCCAAGAGATTCGAAAATATGTCTACAAAAATCTTGTACACAAATGTCCACAGCACCATTATTCCTAATAGCCCCAAAGTGAAAACAACCAAATGTCTATTAACTTACGAATGGATAAAAAAATATATATGGTACTTGTAAACAGTGGAATATTATTGGGTAATTAAAACATGCAGTACTGATAAATACTATAACTTAGATATACCTTGAAAACATTATGCAAGTGAAAGAATTCAGTCATGAAAGATCACTTATTTTAAGATTCCATTTATATAAAATGCCCCAAATAAGCAAATCTGTAGAAACAGAAGGTAGATTAGTTATTGCCTGAGCTGAGATGGTTGAAGAGAAATGGGGAGTGATTCTTAATGGATAAAAAGTTTCTTATGGACCCTGGATGGCATAGCTCAGTGGGTTGAGCGTGGGTCTGTGAACCAAAGGGCCACCGGTTTGATTCCCAGTCCAGGGCATATGCCTGGATTGTGGGCCAGGTCCCCAGTAGGGGGCATGTGAGAGGCGACCACACATTGATGATTCTCTCTCTCTCTTTCTCCTTCCCTTCCTGTCTCTCTAAGAATAAATAAATAAAATCTTCTTTAAAAAAAGAAGTTTCTTATGGGAATGATGAAAATGTTCTAAAATTGATTGTGTTGATGGCTATGTGATTCTGTGAGTGTGCTAAGAACCATTGAATTGTATACACTTCAAAAAAGTGTGGTATGTAAATTGACTCTCAATAAAACTCTTATACAAAACAATAGTCCCCACATGATCCCAATGCCAGTAGTCCAATTTTTACACTTGAGAAATGCCACTATAGGCTTTTAAAGTTGATATTCATTTAAAATTAAAAGCATAACTGTAATAATTCTAACTCATTTTCTTACTTTGTTCACCACTTGCATCTTTCTAAAGAGAAAATACAACATGAGACAAATGAGGAAAAACTTTGGGGAAAACAGATCTTTAACTTTAGTCCCAAGTGACTTTTGAACCATCCATCTTTCTTGGCAAAGAACAAAAATAATGACGGTAGGAGTACAGATTGAAATGAACTCTTGAGAAGAGAGCAAGTGCGTCAGAAAGAGAAAAACATTAATGGTCCTCTTCAGAGTCTATAAAGAGGAGCTTTAATTTCTTCGTGAAGTAGCTATCTTGCTTGTTGTTAAGATTCCCTGCCCAGGCCTGGCCACCATGAGTGTTATTCACTTTGCCTTCTCTGTGAGATAGAGTCTCTTCTCTTAGCAGGGACATGACAAGTAACAGGATGTGACAGCTATGGGGCGGGGTTGGGGGGTAGGGGGTGGAAGGATCAAGCAAAAAGGAAAAAGGTCTCCTGGACATGGACAACGGCTTGGTGATTGCTGGAGGGAGGGTGGGGGGTACTAGGGGGTCAAATGGTAATGGAAGAAATACAATAAAATTTTTTTTAAAGAAACAGGATGTACCTTATAATTTCAGTAAAAGCAGTTTTTATTCTGATTTGGCATCTGTTGATGCCTAGCATTTCACCTTTTCTCCATAGAGCTTGCAGACACAGTGATTATTTAATTACATGAATTCCATTTGTCATTTACAGGGTTTGAGCTCTGTTGAAGCCAAAGCTGAACCTGCAGGCAGAAAACAAAGATGCTTTCTGCACTGAAAAGCTTCCTTCCTGAGGTATGCATAATCCTCCTTTCTCTATAAATGGGGAAGACCAAAAATGGTCCCATTTCCACCCTGTATTCCTTAACCGTAAGATTTGAACTCTTTAAAAAAATTATAATCTTAAGTTTGGTGTCTATACAATGTATGGAAATGCATATGTATATGTATTTCTCATGTAACTCACAAATTAAGAATGGAATCATATGTTGGGACTTCAAAAATTTCATTTTAAGCCTCTAACGTGACTGATATCATTTGAAAAACTATAAAACAAAGATAAAAACAGGGAACAAAGCAGATTCTCATGATTGCATTAGTCATACCAAAGATTTGTTATAGATATTCTGAGTTTATAATATATGCCACTGTATTCATGATCAGAATCTCATCTAGGGAGAAAAATGAAAAGCTTGATTTCAGCCCATACACCTCCTAGGGAGGGACTGTCATTGTTCATGTTAGCACCAAGCCCTGAATGTGGCCTGTGGCCTGGAGGTAGCAGATGGTCAATAAATGTTGGAATTGACAGAATTACATTGAGAACATTCTTGTTTCTCCTCGGGCAACTCCCTCTTTGCTTCCCTTCACCCTAAGTCAGTACTCTCTGAGTGGCTCTAAGTTTTGTCTTGTGTGGCCTTGTCTGTGACCTAGCCCCTCCACGGCCACAGGCTTTAGAATGGGGGCTCACTGAATTTCAGTAAATGCTGTCTTCCATGAGTTCCAAGTTATTAATATCATGGTTTAGAAATAAGTAGAATTTATCAATTTTTCAAACTGTCTCACTTGAGAAGAGAGGGTATGTCCTTCCCCAAAGAGCTCTGTTAGGTAAATCCCATTAGCTCTAGTGCCATTAACTTGAGGAAAGTTCTTGGGTTCTTTCCAGTTCTGTTCTAGGAAGCTCACTCTAGAGTTCATGGGAGAGTTAGTGGGTGGGGAGGGGAGGAAGAGTGAAGCCATAGAAAGTAAAGAGCCACAACGGCCAGCGCAGACATCTACGCTGGAACGCACAGGAGGCACAGGGACATGTGCTAATTGGTAGACATGCAACCAAGAGCATTGCAGAGGGCTGCAGGGCCCAACATCATAGACCCACCCAATCAGTCCATTCACTGGTTCTGAGGAGACAATTTCTTCTTAAAGATCTTTTGTTCCACATGAACAGGATGCCGCAGAAGGGTTTGTTCTAGTTGAGAAATGTGGAAAAGGTAGGGGGGAGCAAGTGGCGGCCAGGGGCTGAAGTAGAATCTATCAGATTCGCCTTCTTTCTCTGTATCAGTTTGAAATCAGACCCTCATGAGTCTCCATCAAATGGGAGAGGCCTGGAGCACGCCTGATGCTCTGGGGAACACCAGCATCTCTAGTACTGGAAAAATACACCACTACTTCCTTAGTAAGAGAAGCAACTGGATTGCATTGGCATTTATTTACTTATTTATTTATTTATTTATTTATTTATTTATTTATTTATGTCCTCATCAAGGACATTCTTAGAGAGGGGAAGGGAGAGAGAGGAGGAGAGAAACACTGATGTGAAATAAACATCCATCAACTGCCTCTCACATGTGCCCCAATGGTGAATCGAACCTGCAGTTCTTTAGTTTATGTGAGGAAGCTCCAACCAACTGAACCACAATGGCCAGGGCTGCATTGGAATTTTCAAAGTCATATCCCTTCTTTTCATTCAAGAAATATGATGCAATTTTGCCACTTAATTCTAGAGAAATTCTATGCAAATGAACAGAAAGAAATCGGTAGAATTTAATAGAAAAACATTTGCTTTGGTTTTAAAAGCATATTGAAGCAAGCAAAAACAGCAACAAATCATGTTTTTATTCTCAAAAACATAGGGTCTGAGAGGTAAAGTTCTAGTCTTTGTGTAGATGTCCATATCATGCTTTGTACTACATGAGGCTGGCTTCAGTGTGTTCTTATCTCTCTTCTCAGAAGCCCTTGGTTTCTGGTCTTTCACCTGTTAGGGACTGGAAATAGTGACCTGATGGTGCCTGAGGGACAATTCTTTTTTTTTAATTAATTTTTTGGTTTAATTACAGTTATTTGCAGCCTCTCCCCTCCCCCCTCCCTTCCCCTCCCGTCCCTTACCCCCAACCTCCCTCCTCCCCCTTAGTTCTGTCCATGTGTCCTCTACAGTGATTCCTGAAAACTCTTCTCTTAGGAAGCACGACTGGAGATTTTAAGACACAAAATGAGCCCTTAGGGACCAATCTACCTTCTTTCCCTGAAGCTCCATCTCCTCATCTATGGACTAAAATGGTCCCACAGAATGTTTAGGTTGCCTTCACATTCTAAGTGTGATGATGATGATAGAACTATACTTCTTAGCTTAACTTTCCCAGTTTGCCTTTAAGTAACTTCAATTTTATTCATTTGCTGGAGCACATTGGAAAGAACACAGGTGTAGAGGTCAGTAAATCTAGTTTTAAATCCCATTTGACCTCTTCCTAGCTGTGTGACCACTGACAAGTTACTTAACCTTTCTGAGATCCAAATTGCTTCTCCTGAAAAAAAAAATAGTGATACTAATATTGTGGTGACAAGTAAATGAAATAAGCTATATCCTGCAGTTATGGACTAAATTGTGTCCCACTAAACTTTGTATGCTGAAGTTTCCACCCACAGAACCTCAGAGTGTAATCATGTTTGCAGACAAGGTTTTTAAAAGACCTGAGGGCAGAGCCTTGATCCAATATGACTAGTGTCCTCATAAGAAGAGGAGAGGACACTGAGGATGCTTTCACAGAGAAAAGACCCTGTGAGAACACAGAGAGAAGGCAGCCATATTTAGGCCAAGGAGAGAGGCCTCAGAAGAAACTGACTTTGCTAACATGTTGATCTTGGACTTCTAGCCTCCAAAACTGTGAGAAAATAAATTTCTGTTGTTTAAGCCACCCAGTCTGTGGTATTTTGTTATGACATCCCTAACAAACTAACATAAGTTGCTACTGTAATTGTAATACAGTCCACTTCCAAATAAATTCCAGCAATTTTAACCATTCACCAAACATGGCTGAGTGCCTACCTGCCCTGTACTAGACCCACGGATAGCTGGGGATGGGAGGGGAGACCGAGAAGGTTGCAATGATAAACACACCAGGCTCTTTCTAAAGAAGCTCACAGTCTATCGGGAGATAAATGTATTAACAATGAGTACATTATAGTATGATTAATACTGTAATGAAAGCATATTCTTTTTAAACTTTTTACATATTTTTATTTTTAAATTACAGTTGATATACAATATTTTATTAGTTTCAGGTGTACACCCCTGTGATTAGACATTTATATACCTGATGAAGTGATCACCCCGATAAACGTGGCACCCATCTGACACCGTACATAGTTATTACAGCATTACTGACTATATTCCCTACGCTGCACTTTACATCCCCATGACTATTCTGTAACTACCAATTTGTACTTCTCAACCCCTTCACTTTTTTCTCCCATCCACCCAACCCTCCTCCCGTCTGGCAACCATCGAAATGTTCTCTGTGTCTATGAGTGTGTTTCTGTTCTGCTTGTTTATTTGTTTTGTCTTTTAGATTCCACATGCAATGAAATCATCTGGCATTTGTCTTTCCCTGTCTGACTTATTTCACTGAGCACAATACCCTTTATGTCCATCCGTGTTGTTGTAGATGGCATGATTTCATTCTTTTTTATGGCTGAGTCATATTCCATTGTACAAATGCTCCACTTCTTTTTTCATTCATCTGTTGGTGGACACTTCATTGCTTCCCAAAGGTATGTTCTTTACTTGTTTTACAATTTCCTTCTTTTTCTACATTATTTAAATGTTACCCTTAACTTTACCAAAACATCCAGCATGTGTTTTGATCCTAATCACTCTTCCCTGATTCTTTTCTCCATTCAACTCTATATGTGCCCAGAAGGGATTTCCATTTTTTCTACTTGAGACCTCCTGAATTTTCATGTCCTTACTTTTATTATTCAGGTCTTTTGTTTGTAATTTTTTAGACTCATCTCTAACTCAGTTCCTGATTTACTGGAGTCATCTGCCCAGACCATTCTGATTGTTCTCTGTAGCATCTGTAACTTTCTATGCGATGATACAGCTAAGCAGTGGCTTTCCTGGCCCCTCAATTGCATCAGGTCTGACTTTTGTAGTTCTGAATTCCAAGGTGTCCCATTCCCGCCACCCCACATCTTTCTCCATCACTGTACTTCAATGGCATATTTTACTATGGCTATTTTGTAATTTTCCCTGTATGACTCTAAGCTCAAGGTGTTTTGAATATGCAAGTGAGGTTCTTTTTAAACATAAAATAGATTTAATTTAGCTTGGGTCATTTAGATTCTTGGCAACTGTTGACAGATACATAGAATACACTGGCTGAAATTACCCATTTTCCAGCTTTACATACATACATGGTAACATTCACATCCAAAGATAATTGACAGGTGTATCACAGTGTTCATTAAAATTATGACCCATCTTGTCATTTAGGAAGGATCTGTCATATTCAATAATAATCTTCTATTTTCAACCTTTATGACTTTTCGGTAAAAGAATTATTATGGAATTAGAAGCCCAAAATGTTTATCAGCTCAGAAATATTTTTCCCCGCTCTCTTTCTAAACCATAGTGTCAGATTGTAATTATTCTTCATTCTGGGAAGTTGGGAGTGATCTCAGTTTAATAGTTTTTCTCAGTAAGTCTCACGTGAATTCTATAGCATTTTTACCTCTTTCGAGTTTTCACAGGTACTTTGTAGAATTAGCAGTTGAAGATATGGTACAAACTGAAAAATCAAAAGAACAACTATATCAGTTTTTACGGTGAGTGGTGGAAATCAACAACTGAAAAAAAAGCAAAGGGTGTTGAAGCATGCGTACATTGTCCAAAAAATGCAGGAGATTCAGCGGGATTCCATCCAAGAGCCTCACAGAAAGATCCATGAAAAGCTAGCAAGTAGAGGGGACTGAGGAAGTAAATCAAGGCTAACAAGAAAAGGGTATTGTGAGCTGGACGTTCTCTTAAGCACAACTTCTGCTTCTTATGACTTCTCATCTTAATTGAGGATCATGCTCTCTACCCTTATGGTATCAATTACCTGTTACTCTTTCTTCTTTTTTGTCCCCAAAGGACCTACCATATTTCTCCATCTCTTGCTTTATATAGCCACTATAGTACTCAAGTTCCCTATTCCCTCTCCGCTGTATTCCTCATTGCTTCTTAGCCTTCCTTGAGTCAGCCATTCTCTGCTCCTCCTGTACAGTATTGCTAAATGGGGCAGTTCTTATATTACTTCAAACAGCACCTGGTACACAGTTAAGTGCTGACAAAGATTGGATACCATTATTCACTCTTCAAGCCAAACCTTCGAAAACATTTCTTTTATTACATCATCCGTATAATCCAAACCCAAACTCTTTGGCTGGGTATCTGAGGTTCACCCTGAACTGGTCTCATCACAAGTTTTCAAGGTTGTCTGTCAGTGTCGTAGCCTCTGACCCCATTAGACTAACATGTAGCTTCTGCTTAGGTCTTAATCATCCCTGCTCTGCTAACATTTCTGTAATCCTAGCTAACATTTATGTCTCTTTCTTTCTCACACCTACACATGCAGTAAGTATTATCAACCTGATTTTACAGATTAAAAAATTAGAACGGTTAAGCCATTTATTTAAAATGGCATAGCCAGGATACGGCTTAGCCAAAACTGGATTAGGCAACCTCAAAGCCTAGGATGGTCGACAGAACTCCATGTTTTTCTCCTCACACCACTAACGGAAAGACCCTCACTCTAACCTATATCCTCTTGGGACCTCCCTGACTTCCGCGGACTAGTCACAGCAAGTCAGTCTTTCACTTCGTTAATCCCCCGAGGCCACGTCTTATGCTGTCTTGTTACTTTGTTTTCTATGTTGGACGATCTGTTGGCCCTATCAGCGCCTCCTCAATCACTAGTCCCTTGTCTGTCGTGGAGGCTGGTGTAACTTTCTTTTAATCGTCACATTTGTCTGGATTAGCACTTTGGGTGGAAATGTTTTTTAGAGGTGTGTGAACAAATGATCAGTACTAGGAACGCTGGGCTTTCAGCTGTATTTTTAGCAAGGAGGTTCCCACTAAACTGGGTGACTAAATATGAGGAAAAAATGCTAAAGCAACAGACCAAATCTTCTGTGACCTTTAACCCTGGGCATTCTGACACAGCCACCTGCCCTGACCGAATATGCTGCACATGGCTGCTTCGCTGGGCTGTGGAGCAGCCTGTGACCAAAGAACCTGGACAAAAGCTCTATCGGATGCTGGTTTTATGTTCCCGTGACTGTTACAGGGCATTTATTTCTGTTGGAATGAAAAGGACAGGTCCACTGTGCAGAACCTTTAACTCCTTTGCAGGTCTCAGTTGAGAATGGAACTGAGACTTCAGAAATAACTGTGGACTGTGAACTAAAAAGCAGACCACTCAGGCATGGGCCTTGTTTCCTACCTGTGAGAATTGATCTTCTCTTAAGTCTTTTCTCTACATCAATGTCACCATATCTAGGATATCACAAAAAATACAGCCAGTAAGAGAGGTGATTCTGTGTGGAGTTGAAAATGGCTGTGTTGTCAGTAGCAGAAAGCAAATGCACACTTGTGGTGTGAAAGTAATGGGATTGAATGTATTGAAGGGACTTCAGTGACATGCAAGGCCACACCTGCCACCTAAGTAGGGCTTTGTAGTTATGGGTTTGTTCAGTTTGGTCCTCCAATATTCACTAGCGGGCCAGAAGAGACTTAAGTGCAAACTGCTGGTGAAAAGGCCCAGTGCTCTGCTTCCATCCTCAAGGGCCGGAGGAATCCTCACTGGCCAGGGGTGTTCTTTAAAAGGAGAAGCAGGGAGGCCAGAGTGCAGGATCCGACTTGTGACAATTAACTCCCTTGGCTATCAGTTTAAATGGACTCAACCAGATGGGAAAAGAGAAATTGGATGGAACCACTTAAATGGTCGGAAATTCAGGAGCTTCTGTATGAATTTTAAAGACAACTGGAATGCTTCAGATCCTCGGGGTGTTGCTTTGCTTTCGGCTGCTGTTGCCTTGGTCCTTTGGAAGAGAAAGTGAATGCTTTGTTTAGACTGAATGTGTTCTAGTCCTGGAAAAGTTGGGTTTTATCTTTATGTGACATACTGCTGTGAATGAAAATAAGAAATCTATCTTGCTTTTGTAGCTACAAATCAAGAAAAAGGTTTGACTGAACACTTCATCAAGAAAGATATTTATTATACTTGCTACTTCTAACCTGCTACCCTCAGGTGCTTACCTAATCCTCTCGTAACACTTTCTGTTCTCAGCTTTAATTTTTTTCCTTTTGTATGCTCACACTGGATCCCTCCTGTTATTGAAATGTTTCTTTGTGTGTTTATTTCTGAAGGGTTTGTAAGTAGTGTGTGAGGTAAAATCAGAATACTAATGCCACTTATTCTATTTTTACCCACTCATAATTTTCTTTTGTGTTGAGGCTTTGTATTTTGTTCCTTTTTTTCTCTCTCAAATTCTCAGCTAAATCTATTAATCTCTTTTGTGTATGAATAGATCTCCAGTGGGAGATTCAGGTACTAATTTGAGAAGGACTATGGCTTTTAAACTTTCAGTACAGCTTCATGGCTGCAAGTAGTCCTAGTGGATTTGTCCAATCCTAAGAAATGTTGTAGGTTATATGTTGTTTTAGGACAAAAATTTCAGGTGAAAATATACTTGACTATTTTAAATCACTGGCTTCAAACAACACTATGAAGATTTCTTTGTGACCCTTTTATGATTGTAGAAGGGCTGTGACATGCTGTATTTGGGCTCTCAAATTGGCAGCCTGATGACTTTTTACATCACTATTCTATTCTTTTAATTATCCTTCAAAAATAATTTTTAAATTATTTATTTTTTACTAAAGAAGCACAACAAGAAGTGAAGCTATTTTTATCAATCTTCATTCTTTTATGCAACCAACTTTCTTAAGGGTCATTATTTTCCTTCTGTGTTTTGGTTTCTCTTCACTTTCACTGGGAACACTACCAGACTGAAGCGCAGGGTTTTGCAGGCTGAGAACCCATAACTCAGGGCCGGTTGTGCACATCTAGTCGGGAGACTACTCTGCGAGAGATGAATGGTCTAGCAGAAGGACAATTACCACTGAACAAAGGAAAGAGGGAACTAAAGAGTTGCTATTATGGCAGCATTATATATATTAAACGAGGCAAGCTGTCCTCGAAGCATAGATCTTCCCTGGCATTTCTCTTTGATGATTTATGATATGGTTACATTGAGTGTCCTTGTGGCCTCATATGCAGCAGACGTTACTTTGATTTTCTTTTTCTCGAGCTTAATTTCATTCTACAGAGCACAATCAAAGAAAACTAGAGAGGTTCCTGTTCAATGCACTGTACCCCATTTAAGTGACATCCCTTCTGGCTGGCACAGAAGAGGGAATTTGGACTGGCAAATTTTATCTGGTAGAACAGTTATAAACAACACTAGACTAGTTTCACCTTGACGGGAATACTATTCCTTAACCCCTGGTATTATCTGATACTTTTATGTGTTTTTCCCAACTATAAAATTGAGAACATAATAACTATGCATTGAAATAATTTTTTATTTCTTTATGTGTTCAGCTGAGCCAGGTATTTCTAAATACATACATCATTATGTTATTTACATGTCAACATCCCTAAATGATAGATGTAATCACTAAATCCCATTACAGAAACTTTCATACACCACATACTTAGTAACCAGCAAAACCAGAATTCAAGCCAGAACCATCAGAATTAAAGCTCAAAAGCCATATACTGTCCATTACGTGATGCTAAAATCTTACTGAGTTTCCCTACGTAATACATGTCACTGTGAAAAAGAAGATTCTGCCATGCCGACAACTCACCTTGGGCACTCTTCCTTTAAAAACTCAAATTCCAATTAAATTATGTGTTTGTACTCTGGCCCTTAAGCTCATTCTTCCCCAAATGAAGAATTATACTTAAGCACCTGGTTAAAGAAGGTCATCTTAGGACAAAAAGGAAGGGATTGTGTTTACTTTAACTGATGAGGAAACATTTCATGTTCAATTATAAACCACTATTTAAACCAAAGGGAAAAAGCAGTTGTTTTGATGGCCTACTGTGACATTATGAAAGAAATCATTAAATCACATGATTGACAAAGAAAATGGCATCCTTTCACGAGATGGATGATAGCAGCATATAATCAGAATTCTGAGATCAGATTTTGTCCCACTTGGGAATGAAATTATGGGTCTGAGTCACGTTTGTTTTTAGTTTCTTCTTTCAGCTTCAGGGATTCTAGGCAGTGGCTTGACATCTGAAGTTTATGAGTTTCTTTTTCATTGAGTAAAATAGAACATTTAAATTTGTTTATTGACTCGGTACCGACCACTCCGATTAGTGTTATGTTTGATACTTTAGCTGGTGTTTTTCATGTCTTAGTTTGGATTCTTCTAGAAGCAGACAGGAGGCAAGTATTTGAGATTGGGTAATTTATTTGGAAGGTGATCCCAGAAAACCAGTAGAGAAGTAGAGAAGTAAGACCGAGAAAGAAATAAAACCAAATAAAAGGTATATTTATGAAGCCAGGTACTATAGTGAGCAACTGTAGCTGGTGCTACTTCACAAACTGCCTGTTACAGTGAAGTGAGATAAGCCCAGCAGTTGAGAGCAAACATTTATAAACATTTACAGCAAGTTGACATATACACATTGATTTTTATTATATTTTACAAAAACATTGGTCAGAAACAACAACAACAAAAACCCTGTTACCTCACAACTTCTGGGTTGAAAATCATCGGTATAGAGCAGATGCCTCAGAGTTAACTTGCCCCAGGGGTACACGTCCCCAGAGTTAACTTGCCCCAGGGGTACGCGTCCCCAGAGTTAACTTGCCCCAGGGGTACGCGTCCCCAGAGTTAACTTGCCCCAGGCGTACTCAGGCAAGCCAGTATTCTGGTGCTGCTCTGGAAGCTTTCATAGCTCATCTCTCCCAGTCCGCATGTGCACATGGGAAGAGTAGGCAGAAATGCAGGTGTTGGCTTTTGCAAGTTGGATGGGGCACCACCATCTGCTACATTTTCTTTTAACTAGAACAGTAAGTTATTCTAGAAGCAATCATATGGCTAGGGCATGAAAAAAATCAATCAGGAGGGCTAATATTCATTGGACATCCTTAAAAATCATTCTTACTTCCTCCTTGTTCTTGATGTTTTCTTACTGCCTTCTTAGAGATTCCTACATCATTGATATGATTAAGACATAAATCCTCTTTCTCCCTTCTCTACCACACATTTACACTCTAGTTCTAGGGAATATTTGGGATTTTAAGAGTAATCCCCCATGGGTTTCTTCTTCCAGTATGATGATGGAAACTCCTAACTACAACACTCCCACAAATAAACATTTATGGACTTGAGCAAAAAAAAAAAAAATGTCTGCATGGAGACTCTGGAAAATGATCAAAAGCAGACAGATTTTGGAAAGGAGTCAAAAGTTGGAAAAAGGCATGGTTCACTGGTTTTAGTCTCGGCCCGCGTACAGTTGTGGCTGTAACATGGTACAGGGCAACCGAGGTGAGACAAGTTCTTAGTGTGCGCGTGACTATGTCTGCCCACTGAAACAAAATAGTCAGCCTTAATTCAGAAAAGTATTAACAGTCGCGAGGCTCAAAAATATCACATCCATGAGGTCCAGGATATGATCCCAAATGGTTTAATAATAACAATAAAAACAAACAATAAAACAAGGAAATGTCACTCACAAAAGGTAGTATAAGATACAAACTGCAAGACAACAGATGTTGGATTTACCAGAAAGGACTTTAAATTAGCTAGTATTATTATGTCCAATGACGCAAAGGAAGATATTCTCATAACAAGTGAGAAGACAAATATTCTCAGCACAGAAATAGAAAATACAAAAAGAATGAAATAGAGATACTAGAATTGAAATAATAGAATACCTGAGATTTTTTAAAGGATGAACTTAATAGGAAGAATGGAGATACCTGAGAAAAAATCATTGAACACAGATGAATAGAAATTAGCCAATTTTTCCAAAATTTGTTGACAGATAAAAGATTATAAATTGAGGAAGTTTAACAATCCCTAAATAGATCCATATAAAGAAAACCATGCCTAGTCACATCATAGTAAACAGATTTTAAAAACAAAGACAAAAAGAAAATCTTCAAAACAGCCAGAGTAAAAATGACACATTATATACAGAGGAACCACAGTTCTCATGAACTCAGGCTTGTCATGGAAAAAAAAAAAAAAAAAGACAGGAACCTAATGAAATGGTATCTTTAAAGTGCTGAAAGAAAAGGAAAAACCAATATGACAATATAAAACTCAATATCCAACAAAAAGTGATTTTTCAATAAAGAAGGTAAACACTTTCAGATTAAAGAAATCTAAGGGAATTCATTTTCTTTTTAAAAATATATATTTTATTGATTATGCTATTACAGTTGTCCCATTTTTTCTCTCCCTTTGTTCTCTTGTGCCTTGTACTCTCCCTCCCACCATAATTTCAGCTCCTTAACAGTTAAGAAGTAGTTACATTTATACAGTCCTAAAATTATTTTGGCCTTTTGAAGGCAACCGCGAGGCTGATATGGCCCCCGGTGAAAATGAGTTTGACACCCCTACCTTAGTTCATGTCCATGGGTTGTATGTATAAGTTCTTTGCCTTCTACATTTCCTATACTATTCTTAACTTCCCCGTGTATTTTATACCTACCATTTCTGATTCTTATTTCCTGTACCTTTTCCCCCATCTCCCTCCTCACTGATAACCCTTCATGTGACCTCTGTTTCTTTGAATCTGTTCCTGTTCTAGTTGTTTGCCTAGTTCATTTTTGTTTTTGTTTTTGTTTTTTTAGGTTTGGTTGTTGATAGTTGTGAGTTTATTGTCATTTTACTTTTCATATTTTTTGATCTTCTTCTTTTTCTTAGATAAATCCCTTTAACATTTCATATAATAAGGGTTTGGTGATGATGAACTCCCTGAACTTGACCTTATCTGGGAAGCACTTTATCTGCCCTTCCATTCTGAATGATAGCTTTGCTGGATAGTCACATTGAATGTAAGTCCTTGCCTTTAATGACTTTGAATACTTCTTTCCAGCCCCTTCTTGCCTGTAAGGTTTCTTTTGAGAAATCAGCTGATAGTCTATGGGCACTCCTTTGTAGGTAACTGTCTCCTTTTCTCTTGCTGCTTTTAAGATTCTCGCCTTATCTTTAATCTTGGTAATGTAATTATGATGTGACTTGGTTTGTGTTTCCTTGGGTCCAACTTCTTTGGGACTCTTTGAGCTTCCTGGGCTTCCTGGAAATCTATTTCCTTCACCAGATTTGGGGAGTTCTCCATTTTTTTTCAAATAAGTTTTTATTTTCTTGGTCTTCCTCTTCTCCTCTGGCACCCCTATGATTCTGACGTTGGGACGTTTAAAGTCCCAGAGTTCTTCAGGCCCTCCTCATGTTTTTCAATTCTTGTTTCTTCATTCTGTTCTGGTTGAATGTTTATTTCTTCTTTCTGCTCCAGATCACTGATTTGAGTCCTGGTTTTCTTCTCTTCACTGTTGGTTCCCTGTATATTTTTCTTTATTTCACTTAGTCTTCACTTTCTCCTCTGTTTTGCAACCATACACAACCATTTCTGTTAGCATCCTGATTACCAGTGTTTTGAACTCTGCATCTGATAGACTGGCTATCTCTTCACCGTTTAGTTCTATTTTTGGAGCTTTGATCTGTTCTTTCATTTGGGCCATATTTTTTTTGTCTCTACACACCCGTTATGTTATAAGCAGCAAAGCTTTAGGTATTCAGCGGCAGGGCAATCCAGTTTGTTGTGTTGTGGTGCTGTATGTGGCAGAGGGGTCTAAGAGAGAACAAAGTCATTTGCTCGGCTCTTGGCTGGCTTTCAGTCACTTCCCCTGCTACCCACAAGCAAATTTGGCCCTTCTGGTGCTGATCCCCAGGTGGGTGGGTTTGTGTGAATTCTAGGACCCTGTGGGTCTCTCCAATGAACTCTCCTATGAGGTTGGGAGTTTGTATCACCACTGCAACCCCCACAGGTTTTTATAGCCAGAGGTTTTGGGACTTTATTTCCCCGTGGATGAACTCTGGGTTGCCCAGTCTTTCTCTCTCCGCAGTGGTTTCTCTGGATTTATCTGCATGCATATGTGGGACCACCTGGTCCATCAGCCACTGCCTCACCTACTCGGCCCTCCAGCAGCCACCTTGCTTTGTACCCTCTCCAACCCAACTTTTTGTCTCCACCCCTCCTACTGGTCTGAATGAATGTTTAACTCCTTCATTGTCGGACTTCCATACAGTGCAATTTTCTGGCAGTTCTGGTTGATTTTTGTTTTTAAATTTGTTGTCCTTCTTTTGGCTGTGCAAGGAGACAAAGTATATCTTGCTACACCACCATCTTGGCTGGAAATTGATGGAATTCATAATCAATACAAGAAATCCTAAAAGAATTTCTGTAGTCTCAAGGTAAATGACTTAAGAAAAAAATGTAGATTTGGGGGAAGGAACAAGGTATATCGGAAATAGTAAATATCTTGGTAAATATAAAATTATTTTTTCTTTTATATTTTTTTAAAATAAATAGGACTATTTAAAATAAAATATCAAAACATTTTCTTGTGATATAAAAATGCATTTAAATATTATATATGTAACAGCTATATCAAGTTTTTGATATTATGTCAAGTTTTTCAGAATTGAAGAAACATTTATTATCTCAAGGTTTCTGTTTTATGTGAAGTGGTACAATATGAAACTTATACAGACAGTGAAAAGTTAAGAATGTATACTATTATCCCTAAAACAGCCACTAAAAACTGCAGAGTGATAATGCCAACTGCAGAGTGATAATGGAATTTTAAAAATGATTCAACTAATTCCATTTATTAATTCCATCAAGGTCCATCTATATTGTCACAAATGGTAGGATTTCCTTCTTTCTCATAAACCAACTACTGGTTTTGACAGGGAAATACATATTGAAACTTTCTTTTTTTTTAATAGAGATTTTTTAAAAAGGATTTTATTTATTATTTTTAGACAGAAGGGAAGAGAGGGAGAAAGAGAGAGAGAGAAACACCAGTGTGTGGTTGCCTCTCACATGGCCCCCACTGGGGACCTGGCCTGCAACCCAGGTATGTGTCCTGACTGGGAATTGAACCGGTGACCCTTTGCTTAGCAGCCCACATTCAATCCACTGAGCTACACCAGCCAGGGCGAAACTTTTTAAAAATGAAGAGCAATATAATAAAATGCCTAGGGAACCAGAGAGAATATTTATTAATAATTTTTGAAAGATCCTTTAATAATAAGATGAATTTAATTCTGTGTTATTTTAGATATTTGTCTAGAATCTATAAAGTATATTTACTAGGCATAAATTCTTTGTGAAGTGCCCCCTTGAGCAGAATGTATTCAGATATGGGACTAACAGTATTTCTTCTTTGTTACATATGCATTTTAGCTTTACTTAAGGGAAGTAGAGTTGGATAAATAGCTAATGTTTTGAGCTGGTAAAGTAGCTTGGAGAAAGCAGAGCTTTCCTGTTTTTACATTTAGGATATAAAAGGTTCTAAATATAAACCTTAACAACACTCCTGGAATCAGCATAAGCAAGATAAAGTGAGTATCTTTATTAGTAACTGAAGTCCCATAGTTTGGGTTTGAACAGCACTCTGCAAGTGACCTTCTGATATACTGTAGTTTATTTTTGCATTTTAAATTTTATATTAGATGTAATACTGAAAATCTGTGCATCACATTATATTTTTACATAGTGGAAGCATAAGGAAGAATTTCCTTATAATGAGAGCTATCCATACACGGACCTTTTTACAGTGTACCAGCTGTCAAGGGCATGAGAGATGGTAGGATTTTAGATCTCAGTGGCTCTGGGGGGCTTGTTCAGATTGTAAAACTAAAACCGTGAAGTCAAAGTTTGTTTGTCTTCCTTATGGAGGTTTTTACCATTACATTATGAATGTTTATTTTCCACCGCCTTCTATGTACCTCACCCCCAACTCCTCTGCTCTTCCTGTCTGGTTGTCTTTGTCCCTGGGGACATTTGATCGTCTCTCTCTTACTTTGCCCTTCATGTCTAGTACTTTTATGTTCCTGTGCTAGCACCATGGTAGACAGAAAAATCCGTAGATGTTTAGGAGAAGCAGCATGAAGCTAGGGACATAGGTGAGTAGTAAGTAAAAGTGGCTGGACTAAGGAAAGTAATAAATGAAAGGCTGTAAATGGGACTCCAGGGTCTTGTAACTAACTACACACCAGTCATTAGTGAAATGGGAGTAATTTGCATGGAAGGAGCTGTCTTATCTTCCAACCTTTTATCTTGCCACCTTTTTACAGACACTTGCAGCTCTCATGCTGCTGATAAAACTTCTGAGTCCAATATCCTATTATCTCAGAAGCCTTATCTCTGATGTTAGCTACCATGACAGACTATGCTAGCCATGAGTATGTGTGGTTAATGTGTTATCCTTTTTCAGGTAATATGCTGGCCTCAACAGGGGAGGTCTTATTCTAGTCACTTTGCTCTCTGAGGGGCAGAACATTGAGGGAGGCACTTGAAAGCCCTCAAGTGACCCCTGGTTGCATCAGGTAGGCAGATGCCCATCCTACCTACTTTTAGGTACCAGTTTGAGGAGTGTACGGCTCTTCTGCCCATCATTGCTTCTCTTGTCCTCTCCCAAATAACACTGCTTCCCAGTGCAGCTGCTGGAAGGGTGATGGGAAGATGCGACTTACCAGGGATGCTCTCTTCTGAGTGTATTGACAGTGGATACGGTGGCACAGGTGAATGACGAACTACATGTGAGCCCCAAGTACTGCAGAGTGCAGTTCTAAACTCACAGAGCTGGTATTGGTTTACAAACTCAGGAATTTCCCAAGTGAAACTGAAATTGGCCCCCGCACAGGGAGGTCAGGGAGAGACCCAAGAAAGAGGCAGTTTTACCAAGCAAGAAAACTTACACATGAGGCTTGTTTTGGGCCACAAGCTGAGTAGATCTCCACACTCACCCTCTAGAATCTTAAGAGTTCATTATATAGAGGCCTGAACAGTGTTCAGTCACATGTACTGTCCAAATGGTCTCTACAGCTCCTTACCATCTCAAGGCTGCATCCTTGAAAACAGTGTTCCAAGGACCAGGAAGGATTGAGGAGCTTCCAGGTGGCAGGGTCTAGCTTGAGAGTGAACTGGTGGTCATGATCCCTCAATGACCTCCTCCAACAGAGGCTAAGAGCAGAACCCGGATTGAAAGTTAAATCTGTAGATTGCAAACCAAACCCATCCTAGTTGGATATCTCCTGGGAACAAAAAGAACTGCAAATCAATCATCAGTACATTCAATAATCTTCCACCTGAAAGTAACAGCACATCTTGTTTTCTATATAATTGATCTATTTTTCTGTACAACAGAGGAAAAGGGGTAAGAAGAAACTGAGACTCAAAGAGAGTAAGACTGGGCAGGGTTCTTGGAAACATAGGAAAGGGGCATAAAAATAGAAGAGACAACCTCTTGGATATTCGGATTTTTCAACAGACCAGTAGCCAGCATTGTTTGGACATCAAATCATGGCGACCAAATTTCAGATGTGCCAAACAGAAACAATGTTCCTTCATCAGTGATAAAGCTGGAAACAGGCGAAGACCTCTGTCATCTTATCCACCTGTGTGGGAGGTAGCACCTGCCACCAATGCAGAGCAGCGGTCCCCAGGGCTTTGCAAGCAGTCTCCCTG